>JAQQSW010000012.1:138243-299396 GCA_028646575.1 Pseudocheirus occidentalis | reverse complement strand
AAGATATAATATTGAGACTTTCCTTGTTCTGAAGATTGTATATAATATTGTAAATTGTTGAAACTGTGAACATTGTACTGAATAAAGATTTGTAATGGAATAAACAGAGTGCTCACTAATACTGTGTAATCCGAATCTTAAAAGCTGATCACAGTAGCATTCTCTCAGGAATCTACTGCTGATTGGCTTTACAAATACACAAATAAATGCAAAGATACTCAAAATCGGAAATAATTAACAGATAGAAAGCAATAAAATTAAAAGGCATTGGGAAAGGCTTTCTGTAAAAGATGAGATATTAGTTGGGATTTAAAGGAAGCTGGGAGAGCAGCAAGTTGGCCCAGTGGATAGAGCACTAGGCTTGGAGTCTGTAAGTTTTATTTCCTTGAGTTCAAATCTGGCATGAGGCAGTTACCAGCTGGGTGACCCTGGGCAAGTCACTTAACCCTGGTGGCCTCAGTTCCTCATCTGTAAAAAATCTTTAAAATGGAGAAAAAAAATGGCAAACCACTCCAGTATCTTTACCAAACAAAACGGGGTCAGACACAACTGAAATGACTCAACAACAGAAGGTAGATAGAGATGAGGAGAGAGAGCATTTGATTCATGACAGACATCCAAAGAAAATTCCTAGAGCCCAGAGACAGAGTGTATTATTGGTGAGATGGCAAGGAAGCCAGTATTGATGGCTCAGAGTACATGGTAGGGAGTAAATGCGAGACTTTGGTTCTACTATAATTCCTAAAATGGGATGCATACAAATGAACATAATACTCTAGATTTGATCCAACAAGGGCAGAATACAATGGAACCATCACCTCCATTATGTCCAGATGGTATAAGTCTCTTAATAAAACTCTAAGATCACATTAGCTTGATTGTGTGCCATACTTTGCTATTATATATTGAGCCCCAAATCCACTAATGCCATTAAGATCCCTGTTAAGTAAGTATTATCAAGTGTTGCAGGGAGTGTAAAGGACAACGAGGACAGAATTTTAAAAGTTGCTGGCCGGATTTAGCAATATGAGGTTACTTACTTTCTCACACTTTTCAATTCTACCTCTTTACAAATATGTCTTTTCTGCCTTTCAACATGTTAAGGAGTCCTCTGTTATTCATTGTTGTTCAATCTTTTTCAGTCCTATTCAAGACTTTACCACCCCATTGGGGGTTTTCTTGGCAGAGATACTAAAGTGATTTGCTATTTCCCTTGTCCAGCTCACTTTACAGATGAGAAACTAAGACAATCAGGGTTACATGACTTGCCCAGGGTCACACAGCTTGTAAATGGGGCCAAGTTTGAATTTAGTCATCCTAACTCCAGTCTCAGAACTCTATCCACTGTGCCACCTTGATCCCTCCTGTTGTTAGGGGGAAACAAAATAGCACACACCTTTTATTTTAGCCTAGTTAGAGCTTAATTCCTTCTTTTTTTCTTTCAATCACAAACTTCTTGTATAATTTTATTTTAAATTTATCTGTGCATATGATGTATTCCCATATTAGACTGTAAGTTCTTGCCTGGAGCTCTTCCTTGGAGACTAGAGTAATGCTTTATTTCTAATAATTATTTGCTGGAGTAAACTGAATAAATTTCAAGTTTCAGGAGTGGGTGATACCAAATTAAATTAAGAATTCATTGAGTCCCCAAGCAGATTATCACATGCTAATTTTATTCTAAATCATATGGATCCTAATTCTGATATTTTGTATCTAACTTATATCTTGCTTTCTAAGCTGCAGCACCTACCTCCCTACTGTTCCACTTTTGGCCTGTTGTAATTCAATCTATTCTGTCTGTGTGACTTATTGATTTTCTGTTTCATCATGTGGAAGTGAGGATTGATATTGGTTCAGTGATACATTTATCACATTGAAGAAAGGTTTTAGAATATTGTCTTTTGAGTCTCATTTCTTAACTATGTAGGGAACTAAGCCAAACATATGAAAGTAAGAAGCATTCCCCAATTTACCTTGTTAAGTTTGCATGGAGTATTGAGGAGTTGATTTCTTTTTACTTTTTTCCCTCCTAAAGCATTCCAGGTAGTTTGAAGGCTTTTTAAACTCTCACTTTTGTGTGTAACTAATTAGAAATTTCTTTTAAAATTACACATTAATTTAGTCCACTTTTCATTGCAGAGAAAGTATGCATGCATAATTTCTATTATTTCATACCTACTCATTGAACATAGCATAGAACTGAATTAAATGTGAGGTCTTCTTTTTACTGAATAACTGGAGTCCATATCTCTCCAGTGGGCCTATTTGGTTTTGTCTATATAGGCTGTAAATGTTTCCTGACAGAAACTGTGACAATTCAACAGGAAGAGAATTTGCTGGTTTGTTTGTTTTACCTAGTATTTTAATTGCTTTTAAGTTCATATTATTCAGTCAACTTCAAACCTCTGTGGTTTTAACATAATTTCTTGAGTAGAGGAATCATTTATTCAGGGAACATGAGCTAGACCAAAACAAACCAGATATATTTGCTTCAAATATTAAGATGATTGAAGGAATTTGTTTGGGTTTCATCATACAAATAATTGTTTCAATTCTTTATTTCACTTGACATATAATATACTGCATGGAAAATTCAAAGTGTAACTATTTTCAATTTTTCAGACATGTTATTGAACTTATGATCAAGTATGAAGTAGAAAGCCTTGTCATATTTTCAAGTGAAACTTATTGTGTTTTCTAGCATTAACACATTCAGTTTCACATCCACCTTGTTATCCTTGTTCTGATCCCTAAGCTTTTTAGTTTTATATATATGTATATTTTTTTCAAGATAATGATGTGAAAAATATAGCTTGAGTTACTTCTAGAATTTTGTAACTTTGAAATAATCACTTAATGTGTTTTTATTATGGAATTAACTATATATATATATATATATATATATATATATGTATGTATGTATGTATGTATGTATATGACCTACTTGTGGAGGGAAATATTTTAATAATCTGTTAGGCTTCAAATACTAGAGAAAAATATGCTAAAGTAGATGTGTACATGTATACTAGCTCTAAATACATGATCCTGTGTAAAAAAATTAATATGAAAATTTCCATACTTTTGAGATCAATACTTTTTTTATGAAGTCATACTGGGACTACAGAATGGTGCCATAGTTCATAGACTGGTACCTTAGATTGGAAATTTACCTCAGGTAAGATGCGTGGAAGTCTCATAAAAGCTTCCTTTTAATGAAAACCTCTTTAAGCTCCCTAAAAATTAATAATACCTATGAAATATTTACTAGGCAGTAGTAATATCACAGGTTTTCATCCAAGAGATTAGATTTGTGAACTTTGGATTCAGAGCAATATGAGTTTTCACAGGAAGTGATAAATTAGAGATTGGATCTCTGTGATGGGAATTGTCTCCAGACTGTGTAAAAGGACAGGCACATTCACAGGAAAATGAACTGGGGGAATTAAACAAAAGCAATAAAGTTAATCCAATCACAGTATAATAAATAGTATTTTGGATAGAATTCTGGGCAATCTTCTCTTTAAAAAAAAGAAATAGCTTTTATGGCTTCACAAGTAAGCAAAACCATGAGAACTTTTGGCATTAAACTAAGTGAGAATATATAACAATAACATAGTATATAAAAAAGTATTTTTAGTATGTGTGGTCATATGTATATAATGGAAATAGATGTACTTTTCTGGGGGCAGGATAATATGATTTCAGTTTTCTCATATTTTAAAACTGTTCTTTTCTGCATCAACATAGTTAAAAGCTGCTGATAAATATCTAATTTGTGGAAGTAATCAAGCAAAATAGTATAACCAAAGCATGTCTTAATGTTAAGTACCAGAACAATGTTAAACATCAATAAACCAATGTGAAATTAAAAAAAAGTTAGAAAGATTACCAATTCTAGACTAGCAAATGTAATCATGAAATTCTTATAGAACTTGGCAATAGAAAGACAAATGCGCTATTGATGGAAAGCTTAACGAAGGGAAAGGCTGATACTTCAACTCAGTCAATATTGAGAGATTGAACAGAATTAGAAAAAAACTAAAAGAACTTTACTTGACAAAATATAGGTAGAATGGAACAGCAGAAACTGACAAGTTGTGTTTAATACCCTTGCTTCCATCAATATGAAATGTAATAGAAATTGACAAGAAAGTAGTGTGTGCTTAAAAAATCAAATAAGATAAATATGAAAGGAAATATATTTTGGCAATTGATTGACATAAAAAGGAGAAGCTTTTTGAAAAAATAAAGGTAATAAAATCCAAAGACATATATGGCTCATTTTCGGATTCAAATTGATCATTTGAAAAACTAATAAGTTCTAGATATTTGAATATAGTATTTATAAATTAAGTATGGTAAAAGATATATGCTTTGTGGGGAAAATATGATATTCTTCCTGAGTAACTAAACCATGGTAAATTTTTCTTGATGAAGGTGGTGTGGTCCATGTCATGCAATGTATTCTGAGATTTTAGTGTAATCATTTGCAATCATTTCAGAATTTCAAACATGCAGGTAAACCTGAAAGAGGGAGCCAAGGTAATGAAGATTTGAAAAGTATATCAGGAATATGAAGGAATTGTATAATATCTACCTTCACATAATAAACATAATTTCTGTGAAACCTCATAAGGATTGAATCCTGTTCTTTTTAGGGCCTTGTAAGTGTAAACAGATTTTTTTCATTTTCTGTGGGGAAGTGAAGGGCATTACTTATCTAATTCACAAACAGAACTTATATTGGGGTTAGGAATTACAAAGCATGGATAGGTCACTGTTCTTTCTTGCCTGGATATATGAATTCTACCAGTAGTTATTTGAATAAAGGTAAAAGTTAAATAATTCATTAAAAGACAATATATTAATCCTAGTTTCAATATCCTTATAGATATGTTGCATCAGATTAAAAAGTCAGATATGAAACGTTGATCCTTGTAGCCACTGGATTACAGCTTTCAGGTCTCATAAAACTTTTTGTTGTTTTGTTTTGTTTTGCTTTAATTTAAAAGGCTTCCCTCATCATCCTGTTGGGGTATAGCCAACTATTTGAAATTCGTATGAGTTGGTGAGAGAATTGCCATTTAGAATAAATATAAGGACAACTTAGTAGGATGTCAAAGAAATATAACATTGTGCTGAGGTATTTACTAAGAATTATGTATTTCTTGATTTTTAATGAATTCTCCAATTTTGTGAAGGTCTTTCATTTTGTAAATGTGCAAATTTGTCTGAATTTGGTACAGTCCCTGCTTTCTCACTGTCAGCAGTTTTACCTTGTACATGCTAAAGAATAACTTAAAGGAATACATTTATACATGCATATATATGTATACAGATCAGAAGCTTGCTTATTTTCACCCTCCTAATGAAACTTGCTGTTTAAAATTCTTTTTATTCAAGGGGACCAAGTTATAGAGCTGGGGCTTTTGATATTTGTGTGTGTGTATATGTGTGTGTGTGTATGTGTGTAAGATGAACACACAGTGTCTAGGGGAAGTGTATGGACCTGTTCTCAGAACGATGTTTTTAAAAATATACCAAAAAATACAAAAGATTAGAAGGAGGACCAATTACAATGAAATGAAGCTGATACACAGACAGAGACTTTAAATTTGTGGGCCCCAGGTTAAGAACACCTTCTATAAATGAAGAAGGATATCTTGTAGATGTCTGCTTGTTTTGGCCTCATCTGGGATTACTGAGGTCTTGTGTAAACTGATTGGGGAGAGAATCGAAAGGAGAGGTGTTGAATTTATAAATTACTCTTTTTAAAGTATTGAAGCAAGTAGATTACTAAGGCCTTGATGGACAGAACTCCTAGGATTCAATCTTTCTTCAGACCTTTACTGAATTAACGATTGTGGACAAATCTCTTCAATTTTCCAAGCCTTGTTTTTCTCAATTATAAAATGAAGGAATTAGACTTGAAAACACATATGTAATGTCCCTTCCTTCTTTAAAATATATGCTCCTCTGGACGCAGAAATATACACACATATAGAGATTAACTCGTCCGCAAATTAGTTTCATTTTTAGTTTGACATACATTAATTTTAAAATACCCTTATTGAAATTATATTAATGTTCTAATGAAATTAGTTTAAATAGCTACCTACATCTGTTTCAGAGATATAAAACATTTCATTCAATGTTATAAGACAGAGTTTTCCAGAAATATTTTTAGAAAATAGTCTGAGTAACCTAATTTTGAAAAAAATGAGACAAATGTTAGCAGCTTGAAACTTTTTTTTCATTAAAGTCTACTGTTCTTGTTAGAAATTTTATTTGCTTCCTTTCCTCCAAAGATTATAAGGTGCTTAGGGCAAGTGACAACTGCTCTTCATTTAAACAGATTAATATGTATAACACTAGAACACATCTGATCTGTGCTTCTTAAAATCACCCGACAATTCCCTATTTTAAAACTATCTGATACACACCCTTAAGTACCAGTCAGAGTATATAGCTCATCGACAGTATCACTCAAGTCCCCAGGAGACTTGTTATCCCCCTCCTTCTCTTGAATATGATTAACTAGTTTCAATGTGTTTTGATCCTTCATTGTTAATTCACCAAGCCAGACGTGTATGTGGCCTCCAATCTCAGCGTGCATTAATGCATTCTCAAAACTAAGGCAAAGATAGATTTTTCACATCTGATTGAATCTCTGTCTCTTAGTGGGACTTCTCCCCCAAGATTTCAAGGAAAGGTATGTGTATATTATAGACCAGGGAAGTAAATTTTGTTTTAATTCCAAACTGATTGTTTGATTTCTGAAAGCCTCATAAAAAAACTGAAATAGGATTTTAGGGGAACTACAAACTCATTGCTCTGTCCCCTCAAAAACCATTCTTCTGTCAAAATTCCATAGTCCCAAAACAAGAAGGAATACAATTAAATCAGAAGAGTGTACAAAAAGAAAAATTTTGTGAATGAAAGGTGTTTAAACCCAGGAAGTGACTCTCAAAGGAGGATGCCTAGATCATAATCCTAAATATAGTAATAAAAAAACAAAATTAATAATTTGGTTTTATTTAATAATGGATACATTTACTTCCCTAAAGGAAGCAAGCTAGACCAGATTAGATAATCAGAGGATTTAGAATTTAAAGTGACATTGGAGATTGCCAGATTCAATCTATTCATTTTACAGATGAGAAAATGAAAGACCCAGAGAAGTGAAATAAGTTCTTTAGTTTCATACAGGTAACAAAGTAGTAGAGTTAGAATTTGAACTCAGGTATTATAGAGCCAAATCCATTGGGTTTTTTTTTTTTGCTTTATCACACCCCTCTACCAAAATTTCTTCCAGTTTTCTGAGTCTTTAATGGAAATGAGTGACAGTGGATTATGATTAAGTATTGTGTGTGTATCTATGTATGTATGTATGTGCATGTGTGCATGCTGAGTTCCTGCTTATGCAAATCAGAGTGCTAGGTTCTGCGAGATATACAGCAGTGTCTAGCATCACCTCCATTGTCAAGGTGATAGTGATCCAACTGAATAAATAAAATATGTTGAACGACCAGTATTACTACAAATAAATACCATAAATATTGCTTTAAAGTTTGCAAAGAACTTTATTTGTATTATTTTACTTGGTTCTCACAAAATTCCTTTAGGGGTTTGAGGCTTGAAACAAACATTTAGTTTGGTTTAATTATAAAATGAATGCTATTATTATCCCCTTAATCAATGCTTTTTATTGTCTCCTTTTTACAAATGAGGAAATTGCATATAAGAATGGTTAAGTAACTTGCTGGGAGTGAAGCTGGGGGTTATATAGCTCATAAGAATACTCATGTCTACAAGGCCAGCCCTTGATTCACTGTATACCTAGCTTCTTTTTGTATCAAAAATAGGCCCACATATCTACCAGATAAACCATATCTGCCATTTTCTTTTTTTTTGGAAGGTTCAGTTCGAAACAGGAGAGGAATTAGGATCAGTATTATATGTCTTTTGATATTCTTTATTTTACCTAGCCTGCATTTCAACAAAAAGACCCAGATTTTTTTTTCCATGACTTTCCTCTGTCCAGCAGTTCTAAATCAATCTAGCCACCACAGAAGACAAGTTCAGGATTAGAATGGCATACTATACCCTACATTACCCTCTCACATCATACTATAACGTACTATACTATATCATATATGCTTAATAGAGTGCTACGGACCTTCAGTTCCCTGGGAATTTATTTAACAAGACGCTAAAAGTGACAAATGCTTGTTAAATGAATGAATATTATTTCAGCAAAGGGAAACACTCAGATCCATCTGAGTTAATTACAAGAGACATCATAGATGAAGTGGATCTAGATGAATTCTTTGAAGAAGAGAGGTAGGAGGATTTGGATATTAATAAACAGAATATGCCTAATCAGAGGAATCTGGTGAGAAAAGATATGGAAGCAGGCCAACATAGGACATATTTGGGAGACTACTGAGCAGACCAGACTGATTAAAAAAAGCATTGGAGGAAATAGGGTTGTTCCTCTGCTCACAGGAGGATAGAAGCCATTACTCACATTCTTGTTTTACTATATTGCTTATTTATAAAGAAATTGATCACTAACTGAATTTCATTATTGTGTACATAATTATATTTGGATGTTTGTGTTGTAGATTATTCCCCCTTTTATTCCATTTAAATTTTCTAATGAGCTACTGTTTAGAATGAAACATATCTGAGTTCATCATTTCGAATTGCAGTATTGATTCATGTTCTTAGCATTTGATCTCTTCCTGCATTGTTACCTACCCCACAGAGTTGTTGTGAGAATGAAAGAATATTTGTCAAGTGCTTAGCACAGTGTCTGGTACACAGGAGTTGCCTAATAAATGCTGGTTCCCTTGCTCCTCGAGGAAATTGTTTTTTGTTTGCTTTTGTCTGTTTTTCCTCTAACACAGGCATGGATTGGATGTCTTGTACTGTTATGCAGAAAGTGCTCTGTAAAATATAGGAAATGGTATTTTTTGACTACAGGGTAATAGTATAAAGTTAGCAGTTGTATTTGCAAATCAAATGTACTTCCTATTTTATTATGTACTAAATTCCTAAATTTACTTTAGTTTACAAATTTACATAGTCAAATTTACTTCCATGGGAGCTTTTATTTCAGCATGAGGGCTATATGGATATGCTCCACTGAAGAAATGGGCTTTAGGTGAGAAAAATAAGTAGTGTTCTTCAATTCCATACACCTACATGATGCATTCCCTTCAAGGAAAGAAAGCCAACTATTATGTGAAATATTTTAGCCATTTTCCAGACTGAGTTAAGATATTTTAAGGTTCTAAAGATGCAATCATTTATCACCTCAAATGTGAGGGTGCATTATGTATGAAATAGAAAAGGGACTTGTGCCTTAGTATCATATATGAAGAAGGTAAAAATCAAATACCCTATATTCCTTTAGTGGTATTTAAAAATCATAGTAATAACCCTTGGACGTAAGAAAGTTATAGTAAAGGTAATTATAACAATATTAACATATTGTGATATAATTATTACAAGTTATGATAAAGATATTATAATTATCATATTATAAGAAGATATTTGAAACTCTGGTATTTGCCTGATATCAAAACAGTGACTCAGGAGTAGAGGTAATTTTGGCTAGAACTCTCATAGCCAAATTGTTACTTGACTGCTTTGTCATTTTCATGGAACCATGGGGTCCTAAATCATAGTGTTCAAGATGATTGCAGAGCCAGAAGATAGAAGATTAGCCACTTTAGATATACTAAAACTTAAAGTGCTGGAGAATACATGATTTGGAGCTGGATAAATGACCAGTCCTCTGTTCTCCATTTGAATTTTCTACCAGCTATATCTCAAAATTTTCCAAACCTCCAATAATCCCCTGTCAACACCTTTAAATCCTTCCATTAACAGACACAAACTATGACATTGGATCCCATTTTTCTTCTTGTAAGGGATTTCTCCTATTTGACTGTGAAGTGTTTTTCTTTGGTTTCACCCTTTGCATATTCCATGGTCGGCAGGTGTCATTAAGGGGGACAGCTGTGTTACAGGCTTTATCCAGGTGGTAACTCCATAGGAAGCTAAAGGAATAGGAAATAGGACCAAATTTCTTTAAAATTGTGAACCAACTTCACAAAAAAAAGCTTAGTCAAAAGTCTTAGAATGTCAACAAAGCCACCTTTATGTTATAAATTAACTGTAACAAAAGCTCTCTCTTCCCTTCCCCCCTTTGCTGAGAATCTATCTACTTCATTAGGGAACTATTGCTGACATTTGTTCAGAGATTATAAATAGCTTTAAGGCTTTTCAAATAAAGTTATACATTGCCTTCAGCAAATAGTGGGCCCTATACACTGAATAAATCATCAAAAAATATGCCAACTCTATTTAAAAGGGAGCAAAAGTGCAGTGTTTTATTGATTAAACTTGTAGAGAGAGAAAAAATTGAATTCAGAGCTTTTCAAGGTTTCTGTATTCCATGTCATAAACAAGAGAGAGAAATAAAACGTGTGTTTTTCCGTGGAATTAGCAGACAAGAAAGATTCTTCTTTTGTGTGATGATGAATTTAGGTTTTCCTTTGTTCTGGTGACAAGCTTCACTGAATAATGGAAGAATATCGTAAAAGAGATGCTCTCCAAAGCCCAAGGCCAGTTTTTGAAAACCAAGTGTAGGCATAATGGAGCTGTGTATATGATGTTTTGACTCAATTATCAGTCAAAATCCTCTTATGCTATTCAGAGTAGAGGCCTAAAAGTCAAGGTATGCTATTCCAGCTTTTGATGCTTAGAGAAGGTTTGGCCTTGACAATTCATAAAAGATTCATTTTAGCAAAATCTGCTATTTCAAGATGGAAGAGTCATTATTTGCATCTTTTAAAGCTCATAAAAACTGTGTATGTAAATTGCACTTTTGAAAGTACCTATGGTATACTTCTGTAAATTTTTAAGGACCTGGTACAGATGAACGTTAGATTTTGTTAAGTTTCACATAATGGAAAAATTCTACTTTGTCATTCATATATGACTGACCTTAGCCTACTGTCCTGAGGGTAAAGGGCATTGGTCAAATGGGAGAACTGATAATGGAGAATATGAATGGTTCTATACAAGGTATGACCACAGTAGGGAAGACAACATGGTGGTATAGAGTGCTGGGCTTTGAATTGGGAAAACCAAAATATAAATCTTGCATCAGATATTTAACTTTAGCCGTCTGAAAGTCACTTAAACTCTACCTGAGCTTTAATTCTCCTTATATGTAAAATGAAGGGTTTAATGATGTATAAACTCCCTTATGATGATCCTATGTTCCTATGAAAGGCTAACCCAAAGCATTGACTCCTATGCCTCAATGACTGTGAGTTAATAGTATATATTTGCATATCAAAGATAATGTAATTAACAGACAGCCAAATCTTTTGTCTATACTTTTAAAATTGCCAAAGAATGTTCATTAAAGAAGTGATATTTTATTCATTTATTTTATTACACTATTTCTTTTGGACCTAGCTAATGACTTCCTTTATGTTTTCTGAGGACCAGCTTAGATACATTTGAAGAGGCTCCTCCTCAGATTAACCACAAAGAGAGAGATTTTTCAACCAAAGAAATTTTCAGAGAATATCTATCTGCATGGAGGGGTTGTAATCTCTGTTGGCAGAAAAGAGAACCACATTATACAACCTGAGATCTGTGAAGTATTAAAGAAATATTGAATAAATAAATTTTGTAAATTGCTCATCAATGTCATACAATAAACATTTGAATGCCTACTATGTTTAAGGTATTATGCTGGGCACTGGGGATACAAAGAAATAGACTACCACTACTTGGTCTGTTTCCAAAGATGAATAGAGGAAAGGGAAAATAACCTATGTGTTCTAAAATACTTAAAGCAGCTCTCTTTGTGGTGGCAAAGAACTGGAAATTGCAGGGATGCTGGCATCATCAACTGTGGAATGGCTGAGGAAATTCTGGTATATGATTGTGCTATACTATCTGTGCTACTGCTGTGCTATAAGAAATGATGAGCTCAGTGAATTTAGAAAAACATGGAAAGAATTGCACAAAAAAAATTAAGAGTGAAATGATCAGAACCAAGAAAACATAGCATACAGTAACATCAATATTCTAAGAATCACTTTGGGTGAATGTTATTTTTTTTTTACAAGTTGATTTGTGTACTTTTAGTTTACAAGATTCAGTTCCACAATCTCTTGAGTTTCAAGAATAAGTTATTTCATCTATTATTAGTTATTTTATCTGAATAAGTTATTTTATCTATTATAATATATTATATGTAATATAATAATAACCCAGATTAACCATAGAGAACATATAAAGATAATACCTGCATCTAAAGAATTGATAAATAGACATATTATACAATATCTATACTTATACATATATATACCCATTTGTGTCTAATGGTAGCCATAGAGTATGGGAGTCAGGGGACAAAGAAAAGAAAATCAATTTCCCTGATGAATTTGTTGTGTATTTAAAATGCACAGCAAGTTGTACATATTGGACTTGCAGGTTCATATACAGTCATTTTTTTCACTGTTCTATATTAAAGAATCGCTTATTTTATTCCATAAATTAAAATGGACCTTGCCCTCAAAAAATTTATATCTCCTTTAAAATTCAACCAGAAGCAAATATTAATTAGAAATAGCATTTATCTATTATATATAATGAGTGATATTGCATTCAGGAGGAAAAACAAATCTTTGAGCAGAAATTCCTTTATTTAAAGGGGTCTACATGGATAGATTTTTGTAAATTTGTTTTAAAATATTTTGATAACTATATTTCAGTATAATTGGCTTCCTTTGTAATCTCAACTTTATTTAATGCATTTAAATGCATTTTTCTGAGAAGGGGTCTATAGTTTTCACCAGGGGTCTATGAGACAAAAGGCTAAGAACCCCTGCTCTGGATTATACGTCTAGTCTGATCTCTTTCTTTTAGAAATGATAAGTAACTCGCACGGGGCATACAGGCAATACATGGCACAATCATTTTTTGAACCATGATCCTGATTCCAAATCCAGGAGCACTTTTTAATGTACCAGAATGTTTAAAAAGCAAATGATATTTAAAAAGTCAGGATTGTAGAATAAGTGATGAACACATGCAAGAGACCTTGCAACCCTGAGTTGTTAAACAAATGCTCATAATAAATCTTCACAAGCAATATCCTTTGAATATGTGTGTGTAAGGAGATAAGATGGCTACACACATCACCTTATGCATATACACATACACCCTATATATGGTTGTTAAGTATTTTTCAGTCATGTCTGACTTTTCTGTCACCCTCTTTGGGGTTTTTTGGGCAAAGATACAGGAGTGGTTTGGCATTTTCTTCTCCTGCTCATTTTATGAATGAGAAAATGAGGCCAAGAGGGTTAAGTGAGTTATCCAGGGTCACACATTTAGCAAGTATATGAGGCCAGTTCTGAGCTCAGGAAGATGAGTCTTCTGGCCCCCAAGCCTGGTGCTCTATCTGCTGTACCACATAGCTCTATGGGTGTGTGTATGTATGTGGATATATATGTACATGTATATATTTTCACACACACAGACTCATAGTACAGAAGGGAGAGTGAACTTAAGACCTTAATCTAAATTTGTTTTCAACATAATGATGAGTTAATTGATCTACTGATTTATTGAAATATGTGAGCTGCATGCAACTTAAGGATGGCCTAAATTGTTAACACTGATTTTATGAGTCTTTTAAAATCTTCTTTATCTGAATGATAACAAAGTAGTGAATTCAGAAGATCAGGACTCCAGCCCTAGTTTTGAGGGAGTATGACTAGTTGACTATGATCTTGGGGAAGTTATGTAACTTCTCTGAGCTTCCATTGATATTTCTGAGGAAATTAACTGTAAGATTTCTTCGGGTTTGGAGTGGCTAGGTGGCACAGTGAATAGAGCGCCAGCCCTGGAGTCAGGATGACCTGAGTTCAAATGTGACCTCAGACACTTAACACAAAAACTAGCTGTGTAATCTTGGGCAAGTCACTTAACCCCAATTTCCCCTTCCCCCCCAAAAAAAGATTTCTTTAGGTTCTATACATTATATCTAAAGAGAAAAATATATTTATGAAAATAAGTTAAAGATCATTGATCTGTTTAAAGAAAAGCTGAGGTCTAGTTTTTTAAAAGACAAACTACTAAGTAAAAGTTCTAACAGTCATAATGCTTCATGTTACTTGACTTCTTTGGACCAAGAAAGAAATGAAATAACAGTGATTATTATTTTCCAAAGCTAAGTGAGACTTGAACCCCAACACATTAGCTCTGAGACTCCTAAGTTCTAAGGTCTTTTATAGCTCTCGCCTTTATGATATAGGGCTCCAGTATGTGATGAGAGGCAGGCCATTGTCCCACCTAAAAGGCTGTTCTGTCCCTTTACCTTTTCTCCCTTTTGCCCCTTAGCATTTTTATTTCCTTCAGTACATATATGTGTACTGAAATATATATATATATATATTTTTGGAGGGGCCAGGGTGTTCTGGATCTGTGATTTCAGTAGCATGAGGGACTCTCTCTTCTGACATACCAGCAACCCCTCTGTTATTTACAAGCATATCTACTTAAAATTCACTTGACTGAACTAGGCAATTTCTAAATTCTCTAAACAAACTAAAAACCCTTGCACAATACAAATAGTACATCCTTTGTCACACATCATAAAATTAGAGCAGAAAGAAAATACACACCCTCACTCAAGTCCTTTGCCATGACTTTCCTCAAGTTATTGGGCAAGGCTTCAATTAAATAAAACAATCAAAAATAACAAAGAAAAGCATAATGTATACAGGAAACTTACAGAATACTCCCTGAAGGAGCTTTTATCCAATTTTCCTTCAAGGAAACTCACAATATGAAAATGAAATCTATGCTTTGCATCATTTTGCCCTTCACAAACCTATATTTAAAAAAAAAAGCTGTGATTCACATCAAGAAAGATCTTAAGTTTACTACCAGTAAAGGGTGTGTGAGTGTATGTGTGTGTGTGTGTGAGTGTGTGAGTGTGAGTGTGTGAGACAGACAGACAGACAGACAGAGAGAAACTGAAACTCAAACAGACCCTCCTAATCTGGTAAACCCTTCCACTATACAGATCAGCATCCTTTCTGTAACTTAAAATCATAGTATCCTGAGAGTACTGAGAAGTGAATTGACTTAATCAGGGGTAAAGAGCCAAAGAGCCACTATTTGCCATAGATGTTCACTATGCCCAAGTCTTTCTGAATCAGAAACTGACTGATTTCTTATACATGAAACTCCATTAACTCAAACACACACACACACACACACACACACACACACACACACCCGTGCATGTGGATAAACAAGTATAGCTATATCTCTATTATCTATTTACCTATCTATCTAGTTATCCATCTATATGAGATATGGATCTATGACAGTGGTTCTCAACCTTCCTAATGTCACAACCCTTTAATACTTATATGTGGGCGTATCTGGGCATATTTGTATGTGGGTAGACCCACCTGGAGA
Organism: Pseudocheirus occidentalis; assembly: GCA_028646575.1. Lineage (NCBI taxonomy): Eukaryota > Metazoa > Chordata > Mammalia > Diprotodontia > Pseudocheiridae > Pseudocheirus > Pseudocheirus occidentalis. Next base: position 283,862 of record JAQQSW010000012.1, on the reverse strand, counting down.
TGGATAGAGGAGTGGTGTCTCGGTTCCTAAGACCATTGGAAATATGTGTTTTCCAGTCGTCTTAGGCAACCTCTGTGAAAGGGTCGTTCGACCCCCAAAGGAGTCGTGACTCACGGGTTGAGAACCATTGATCTATGACTTCACTAGTGTAGGGAACTCCCAGTGTGGAACCATTTCTTCAGATCAAATATTCATTCAATTATGCACTGTGGCTTATGGGTTTATTATCTACCATTTGCATATGCAAACACTTGAGGGATCTGTGACTTCATCAGCATAGGGACCTCATCAGTCATAGAGACTTTCTCTGCTAACTAGGTTACAGATGTAATCTAGGTATATTTTGATAAGTCCTGAGGCACTGAAAGATACCTTGCCATGGGTCTCTTAGCTAGAATCTTTCAAAGATGAGATTTTAATTCAGGTCTTCCTAACTCTAAAACCATCATTTTATCCACTATACAATTCTATCCCTCTCATCCCCCATATCCCGCAAAAAAAATTAGAGTTAGATTTTAATTTGAAGAGACAGAGAAGACATCTGAGTATTTTATTTTGATAATTTAACTGATTCTCAATTATGCTGTGAGAACTTCAACATGGATTATTGTTTTGAATATTTCATCAAGGAAAAGTAGTTATGATACATTTTTTCATGGAATTATGATGATGAATCATTTCTACCAAGGCGGTTTCTTCTCATATAATTATGTAATAGATTAGATCATATATAAATTATGTGCTACATGTATGGTAGGAAGTGGCATTACTATCCTATAAATATCTATGAAAAAAATTAAAGCAATTGCATTATATACTACTTAGAAAGGAACAGCATTAAAATGAAATTTGAATAGCACTTTAATAAGTCTTGTTAAAGATAGATGAATATGTTTGTAGCCTTCAGTTCACTAAAATACACGTGCTATCATATTATTCTAAATGGAATGTCAAGAAATAGAAGCTAGCATTCATATATCACCTGGGCCTGGGACTGTTCAAACTGCTTTACAAATATTCTTACTTGATCCTTACAACAGTTCTGAGCAAAGTAGGTGCTATTATTATCCCCATTTTACAGTTGAGGAAATAAAGGTTAAATAATTTGCCCAAGGTGACACTGCTAGGTAGTAACTGTCTGAGGCTGGATTTGAACTCTGACCTTCCTGCCTGCAGGCCCATTACTCTATCCACTCAGCCATCTAGCTGCCTATGAAAAAAGATAGTTCTTACATTGTAAAGAGATATATTTATGACTCCCAAATTTAAAAGTAATGGAGTACAGATTTTTAATTGAAATAAGTTGTTCATACTTTGTAATGTCTGTATATAGTACAAAATTATTCATCTCAGGATCTGAGAAAGACCATGAGGTGTAACGGAAAAAGGAATTGGCTTATTTTGTTTAATTTTTTATTTATGTATTTAGTCATTTATTTTGCTATAGAAGATGATATGTTCCCCATATATCCCCCATATCTCTTAGGGGAGATGTGAGAGTATTGAGAAATTGTCCTACTGTAGGGGGAAAAAAAGGCATAAATAATCCATCTAAAAATGGAAAAAGCACCCTTAGAATACCTGGATTTGAGTTCCAGATCTACCACAGGTGGCTACCTGTGTGAACAAGAATGAGCTAACTAAACTCTCACAGTCTCTTTTTTTTCTCTCAGTTCCTCTGATTATATTGGGACAATACTGAACCTAGTTATATATCTCAAGGTTGTTTTGAGGAAAGCCCTATGAAAACTGTAAAATGTAGATTTCAATGTAAAAATGTGAGCTATTATTATATGAATATATATGTTTATATGATGAGGTGTATGCTAGCTGCAGAGTATCTCATTGTGTATAACATAAAGTCGGAAGAAAGAAATATTCAAGAAGGAATTAAATTTTATTTTCATGGCTCAGCATAATTAGAGTGCGTTAACACTGAGGAAAAATGTTTTGAAAATACTGTAATCAAGATTTGTTTGTAAATGAGTTTTTATTACAAAACAAATTAATTTTAGTAACAAATTACTATTGCAAGCATATTTTAGAATTTTCTTTTTTTTTGCCCAATTCTATATTTCCATACCATTCTATTTCCCATATAAGGAGCTATGCTCACATCCTACCTGATCATTAGGGGGAAAAAAGTAGCTGCTATGCTACTAAGAAAAAAAAAAGACAAAGAGGAACAGTAGCAGCCCAGCTAACAAATAAAACCTTACCGTGTTCAAATTAATTGAATGCCAGCTGCTGCCTAGGGTGAATTGAGAGACTTGGGGAAATTAAGCAGATATTCAGGACAGACTGGGGGATAATGATGTTTATCTATATCATAAATAAACTCCATTGTTTGTTCAGTTGAATAGGACTGTAACATTCATAAATGTTTAAAGAAAAGCTCTGTTGTTCCCGTTCTGTATGCTATGTTGCATATTAATGTAAATAACCACGAATAACGAGTATCCATTCGGGTCATCTCCATGAATATGAATTTCCATATAACTGGTCGCTTAGTGTTCATTGGATCATGCTTACGAATATGAATTTTCTACTATCTCCAAAACAATATGGAACTGGCCCAACTCATGAATATTAACATGCACACAACTGATCTTTTTGCAAGCAATCACATCCATAAAGATGAAAATCTTGTTAGCCTGTAATAATGAGCCCTACTTTAGAATGCTGGTCCCAACCCTGTTTTACAATTCACATGTATTTAGTTCAATGTTTCCTTTTTTTTCCAGTAGCATTTAAATGATAGTGTTTAGCACTTTCTTAAAATATTTCCCTACTTCCCATAAAAATAAAAGCACACCTGTATGTCTTTTTTTTTAAACTTTAATCCCATTTGCTCTCTATCAGTCTTGTAAAAGGTAGTACTTTATTGCTGCGCAGGATCACCTGTCTTTATCCTTAGACAAGAGTCACTGTCCAGTCATTATCATAATTTCTCTATTGCAGACATGCCTGAACTGATAATTTCCTGACAGATCACCAACATTAGTTTCTTGATTTTATTATCTGTGACACATGCAATAAATTAAAAAGAGAGCTAGCAAATCTGTGTTATTCACTGTTATACCTTGTAATGCAGCCATGGACAATTTAAAGGTAATTTTTAACTAGCTCCATAAGACATCTCCAGATGGCAAATGCTTAGAAAGCACACTGTATTATTTTTTTCCCAAATATTTTTTCTCCTTTCTATTGTTGGCCAGTTTTGAACTTAAGGGGTGATGTAAAGGTAAGTATTCTGGAAAGAAATAGGATAAGTAATATAGCTTATGTATCTGAAGTTATGCAAGCCAAATTCTAATAGGGTTTCTGTTTTGAATCATATTTTCAATAGAGCTAACAGATTTTCAATGAAGTATTCATACACCTGTAGCAAATCTGATCCTTATCAGACCCCAGCGTCCCAAAGTTCAACAAAATTTGACTCCAGATTGTGTTAACACAGTCACAGCCTACGTCTGTTGATGAATATCTGGAAAAACAACTGAATTTTTTGGTTTATATCAAGAGTTTCATATTGTGTGTATGTGTTTTTATGCATGCACATAAATATATGCATGCATGTATATACATAGATACATATATATATCCATATATGTATATATGCATAGCTACCTACATACATAATATGGAATTTTGAAAATAAAATATAAATAAGATGAAATAAAGAAAATAACAAATTAAACAAGTGAAATAAAATTGTTCAGTACTTTGACAAAAGAAACCCTTAATTCAAAGGATTTTTTTCTCCTTTGGCTCTTTTACAGCAACAATTGTGTTGAATGAACTCAACTGGACAAGTGCCTTAGATGATGTTTTCAAAAAAAATCGAGATGAAGATCCTACCTTGCTGTGGCAGGTGTTTGGCAGTGCCACTGGCCTTGCCAGATATTATCCAGGTAAGTTCATTCTCTTAAGTGATGACATTTTTCACCAATCAGCTTCAATTTGCACCTCTGCTTTCTCTGGGTAAGGATTATCTTACTACCCAGCTTTTGTTACAAGAAAGCCGTTGTTAAGAACAAATTTTTAAAAATAGAAATCTTCCTTTCTATGGACAATTCTGTGAAATCTTTTTTAGGCTGAATAATTTTAGAGTGGCATCATCTAATTTAGGTGACAGGGACACATCTGGGCTAAATGGGTCAGAGACACAGACATGAGCAAGGTAGAGAGATGAGGGCCTATAGCAGTGGTTCTCAACCTTCCTAATACCACGACCCTTTAATACATTTCTTCATGTTGTGGTGACCCCAAACCATAAAATTATTTTCGTTGCTACTTCATAACTAATTTTGCTGCTGTTATGAATCGTAATGTAAATATCTGATATGAAGGATGTATTTTTATTGTTACAAATTGAACATAACCCACAGGTTGAGAACTGCTGGCCTATAGTGACTATAAGTCCAGGATGTAAAATCAGCATTTTGGGCATTGGAACAAAATAGAGAGCACAGATAATTGTAGACAGCTAGAGTGGGCAGGCCAAAGGTCCAGACCAGTCAGGATCTAAGTATTTGTTAGCACATATAGCACAAGTGTCTGTATTTGACCAAGTATGAAAAATGGGGCATGGAGTAGAATTTGACCTATAGACATATAGCAGTGATACTGACAAGAGAGTAGGCCTTAGGGTCAGGAAGAACTGGATTCAAATACTACTTCTAACATATGACTATGTGACACTGGACAACTCACTTACCCACTCAGTGGTCCAGGCAACTCCCTTATCAATACAAACTGGGTAATAGAAAACCTGATTTGCATTATTGAGGGAGTTTCCCCCAAAAGAAACTCCCTACACTGATGAAATCATGTCTGCTGAATTAAAAGAAACAGAAAAGGAAAAAAATTGAGAACAACTGAAAATGTGGAATTAGAATTTGGAAGAGAAATTCATGTGTAACACAATGCGCATGTGACTTGAATCCAGGACTGTGGCTATTGCCTTTTTTCTGCTATGGTTTGAAGAACCATCCTGATGTGAATAGCTGAAGGGTAGCAGACCTATCTGGCCTCCAAACAGGCCAGCTCCTCTACCTGTTGCCAGCAGCAGGGGATGAGAGGGCCTATCATTTCTCAACTATCTCTTTTTGAACCATCCTTCCCTATGGATTAAGGGAGACTTCCACACCTTATCCAGATCTCCTCAGTTAGATTAAGTCTACCTGATGGTCATGTTGCCAAAAGAACATGCTTCTCCTTCTGACTAATGCTGGTTACAAAGCCTACATGGTCTGATCTGCTTGGGGCAACAGGGTTAAATTTCGGGAATAGGCAGTGGCTGCCATTTGATTTGAGCTGTGTTAACATCTTCCCTTTGATTGGAAGTGTGTTAAGCATCTGCCCCATACTCTACTATTCTGGCCTCAGGTGTTAACTGAAATTTTACTTTTAAAGCTTCTTGACTTTGAATCTTTCAGTTGTTTGAGTCTGTAATAAATGCCGAAGCTTTGATGGAAATCAACACCTGGTCAGAATTTTTAGCTTCTTCAATTTAATTCTGATGTTCCACTAAAAACAAAGTTAAAAGTTAAAGGCAGTGAATAGAGCACCAGCTCTGGAGTCAGGAGGACCTGAGTTGAAATCTGGCCTCAGATACTTAATACCTATTAGTTGTGTGACCTTGGGCAAGTCACTTAATCCCAAATGCTCCTCCATAAAAAAAAAAAAGTTAAAAGCAAAAAATATGGACAGGCATTCCTGCTGAAATGGAATAAATACGTGAATTTTGAATAATGGAAAAACCAAAATGGACTATTGAAAGCAGAGGTCATAGGCACCAAAAGAAAATAACATGTCTAAACATACAAGAGACTCAGTTTTGTTTCCTTTTATACATGTGTTGCAAAACATACAAACCAGTTGCTTGTAATATTCCACATCCCTTAGCCCTTCCATGAGAGTGACATTGAGGGCCCAAGTGAAAAAGGTCTCGGGCTCATCACAGAGCTAGTTAAGGGATGAAAGCTTAGCTAGAAAGCAGTGGAGAATTTATGAGCCACCATTAGAGAGAGGCAGAATCATGTAGTGATCAGAGTGCTAGAGCCGGAGTCAAGAAATATCCGTGTGACTTTGAGCAAGTCACTTAACCTACCTGAACCTCATTTTATTTACTGTAAAATGAGGGGATTGGACTAGACAACCCCTACAATTTCTTCCAGCTCTAAATTTATGATCCTGCCTCCTACCTCTGCAGCCCTGAGTGGAAGCACAATCTTCAGTAACAGCTACAAGATAGCTACATCACATCTTTTGAAAACTGGACACCAGTTTGTGACTTATTGGGAGATTGCAGCAGTGTCAAATAAAAACAGAAATGGGAGCCATTAATCCATGCAACTAGGTAGCACAATGAATAGAGTCAGGAGGACCTGGGTCCAAATCTGGCCTCAGACGATTACCAGCTGTATGACCCTGGGGAAGTCATTGAATCTTGTTTGCCTCAGTTTCCTCATCTGTACAGTGAGGTAGAGAAGGAAATGGCAAACCCCTACAGTATCTTTGCCAACCAAAAGGGGTCATAAATGTCAAAAATACCTGAACAAAGTCATACATAAGGATCCCTACCAGTCAAATATTGACTTACAAAAGCATATATTAGCATTAACTATGTTCTGTTGCATTTTCATTATTTTATTAAATGTCTCCCAATTAATTTGGGTTTCCTTTAGGAGTGTTGCTGACCCTGACAGAGCACTGTGTTTGACACCTCTGGTGAAAAGGAAAGAGAACGGCTTGGTTCTAGATCAGAACACCTAGATTTGAGTGCCAGCTCTGAAATTTTCTTGCTGTATGACTTAACAAGCTATGTAGTGTCTCTAGCCTTCGTTTTTCTCATAAACAAAAATGAGATCATACTCCTGCCTCAAACAATGACTCAGTCTCCAAGCATTTAATAAGCCTTTGTAGTGTGCAAGGGACGAACCATGCTTGCCACTGGGGATACAAATACAAAAATGAAACATGCCCTGCCTTCAATTAATTTACATTCTACTGGTCCTGAAAGGTTTACTTCAAGGGAAAAAAATCCTGATCCTCAAAATGCTGTTTAACTTTGAACTATTTATTGTGGTAATATGGAGCCAAAAAAAGACACCACTCTTCTATCGGTCACCAGGAAGGTCCACCCACATGCAGATACACCCACATACAAGTATTAAAGGGTCACGGCATTAGGAAGGTTGAGAACCACTGATTCAAATCCATTTTTATTTGACTGTATTTTTATAGCATTTTATACATTTCAAATTAGTTGCTTCATCTAATAATAGTAGGTCATAAGCACTCTGACATGAGAGGTGCCCTTATATTTACAGCCTTGTATGCTTAGCACCTAGGAGAGTGCCTTGTTTATATGATGCACTTACAAGCACACTCTTTAAAACTCACTTTGAGGGGCTAGGGCAAGAACTATAATTTTCATCTGACATTTTGGAAAATATAGACACCTAAAGGGGAAAAAGCAAGGCCATGCAATTAATGGCCAAGTCCCAACTAAAACTCAGGCTCTCTGATTTCTTTTCCAGTGGTTGAGGATAGAAAACAAACAAACAAAACAAAAAACTTCAGTGAACAATGTAATAGTGACACTTAAAAAGATTTGGTTCCAGATAAAAGAAAACCTAAAAAAATATGGGAAAGCGTATTCTGGCCCTCTTCTTTGAATCTCAGTTGTCATATGTATTAAATGAAAGTAAAGATGTCATTTTAAGGGGAAAATAAGCAAATTATATTTATTGTCTACCAGTCTATTCCCCATGGAAAATAATGTGGATTTACCTAGCTGAAAACGCAGATCTTTATTTGAAAAATGAATATTTCTAGTAACCTCAGATCCAGTAGAGGAGTGGAAACCTTTTAAATACTATTCTCAAGCAATTTCCTTGTACTCACCTTTTATTAACAGCTTCTAAATCATTTTATTCAGAGAGCTGCTCATACATATCTAATATCCCCACATGATCTTTCACACGTGTTTTTAAACCCGATCCTTCTTTCCGCTGATTCTAGAGGATTAAGAAGCAAACACAAAAAGCATCTACCAAATATAAATCCCATGATGAGAAGGCCTGGAAAGTCAAGTAGCAATAAAAAGAAGTACACAAAATAATGTTTGTTACTGCGTCCAACTTTCAAAAAAAATAGTCATTCAATAGTAGACCTGAGCAAGAAATAGTAAGTGATATAATTGTTGTTTAATACTTTGTAAACACTTAGAATACACTAGGGGAAAAAAATATAACAGGAATTTTGAATAATTAAAAAAGGCATGAGAAATAATAAATAACCTTAGTGTCCAATTTGGCAACATGCTCTCAGAGTGTGTTATAAGAGCTTAGGGATTTATTCTTTTTTCTGAGAGAAACATTATTTAAAAGAACATTAGCATATGAAGTCGCTTTTATTTGGCATGTAGATAAAGGAGGGTTTTGCTTTTTAGTAGAGTGATAGTATATATATATATATATATATATATATATATATATATATGTGTGTGTGTGTATATATATATACATACAGATATTGATTTTAAATCTATTATTTATGCGTAGTATCTCAGATATGTAGTATATCTCTATAGATATGTAGAATATTTCTATATTTATGTTTAGTATCTCAGATAGTACAGATAGGAAACAAGTTGGGAAGTTGGGCTTAGTATTAAATAACCTGGGTTGCTATTGGATAAGATTAGCACTCCTCTACTGTTCCCAAACATCCCATGGAAAACAAAGAGCCTGTCATCTTTTCAGTGCCAGTATTCTACCAGTGTTGCTATGGGACATAGAATGCAATATCCCCAAAGAACTAAGAATAATTGGACATTTAAGATATTCATAGATTGATAGAGCCTTATGGCCAACCATGAAGTACGATCATAAGTCTGAGACTAGAAGGATCCAATTACCTCATTTTACAACTGGGGAGACTGAGGCCTAAAGAGATTAATTGACTTGCTCAAGGTCTTGCAGGGAGTAAACATCAAAGGCAGGATTTCAGCTCATGTCCTTGGACTCAGAGCTAGCATACTTTCCCCTGTATTATGCTGCCTCCCTCTTACTCTTTCGGTATTATTTCAGTTCTTCACTGTTTATGTATAAATAGTCATATCATTATGGACATGGATTTATGGACTATTTTTAAAAACTGAAAAAGATCTAAGAGATTGATCTAACTCTTCATTGTACAATTCAAAAACCTGGAGACACATGAAGTCGCCAGGATTAAAATTCAGATCTCTTCAAAGTCTCTTTAGGGCAGTGGTACTCGACCTTCCTAATGCTGTGACCCTTTAATATTCCTATGAGGGTGTATCTGCATGTGGGCGGACCTGCCTGGAGACAGATAGAGGAGCAGTGTTTTGATTTCTAAGAATGTTGGAAATATGTGTTTTCTGATGGTCTTAGGCAACCCCTGTGAAAGGGTTGTTCTACCCCCAAAGGGGTTGCGACCCACAGGTTGAGAACTGCTGCTCTAGGGTTTGAGGCTTTTTCCTGAAAAGGATTTCAAGTCATTAATGAAATAGATGGATTAATCAATTTCCCTTTTCTGGAATGTTCCTTTTAAAGTTCTTTGTCCTAACAAATAACTTCTCCTTTTCTTTTAAAATGTTTGTGAGAATTGTCAAATTTAATGATTCTTACTTGTCTGAATCATTTTTTAAAAACTAAAATCAAAAAAAAAAATCTCAGCATAAACTACTTACATCACCTATCATTTCACTTGAAATCTTTATAGTTGATAATATATTTGATATTTTAATTAATAATCAGTGGATTATTAATTTGTAGCATTTAACTACCTTTAAAATCACTTATGGTGATACTTTATAATACAATCATTTAAGTGACAATATTAATGAATTATTTCTATTCATTTTTTAAAAAGCTATAATATTTAATAATGAAATTCAAAGTATGTTGGATCAGAATCAAATAAAATCCTAATTAAAATTTCCTTATCCAATATACTAGGATTTTCATAAAATAAGATACCAAGAATCTGGATATACACTATGCCTTAAAAAAATTACATGTCTGGAAAGCATTCTAAATACTTCCTATGGATAGCCCAGGTGAAACAATAAAGACAGGGAATGAGGGCATTCTCTCTGGGATACGATATGTCACATGATTTTCTGGAGTCTTATAATTGGAAAAAGAAATGATTTTCATGTTATTGAAATGTTGCACTCTGTGTAAGGACTGACTCCAGTTATTTCTGTCAGGGTAGGTATTCTGCTAGTTCTAATCTATTGCAATCCCCTTTAGACAACTCTGTCATTGCTCAGTCATTCTAAGCTGAATGCCATTATAGCTTTCATTCTTTTGAATTCCATTGCACTTGTTTTAGACCTTTATTTATTCAGTCATCCATTCATTTATTTGTTATATTTATGCATTTTCACATTCTTCCTTGCATAAGAAGTATTTGCATGCCATATCTTCTCTATTGGCCAATGAATAACATATCTAGTCTGAGTGTTCTTTGTAGTATTTCATACAGCTTCTTACACAATATGCTACCCGTAGTAGCCACTTAACACATTGTCTTTAAATGAGCAGGTTAATTTCTTGAGTCTAGCCTTTCCTGTTTGCTTAGTTAGAAATAGCTTGATCAAATATATTAATAAATATATTTTAATATAAATATATATTAATAAAATATATCTTTTGTTTTCTGGCCAAGGAGAACTACTTATAAAACAATCTCTTTTCAATTGGTCTCCAAATCATAAAATTTTCAGTGTCATATTGGTTCAACAAGAATACTCACACTTAGGAAATGACAGATCTTTAAATTCAAGAGTTTAAATTCAAGAATTCTCATAGTGTTCTAACATGAAGGGCCTACAAAATTATGAATCATCATGAAAATATTTTCATAGAAGCCTACAAGACAAACTGATTTGGATTATTTTCCTTATGTGAATCAAAAGCATGAACTATATCTACGTCTGAAAAAAAATCATTGGTGATAAGAGTTAAGAAGGAACCAATAATGTAGTGATCCATTTAATATTAATGTGGCAGAAAAACATCATTTGGGCCATGTAAATATGACCATGTCTTTAGTTAAGTCATCTAGGTAACTTTATAACCTTTTAAATTAATGGGTTCGAATGCATAAACACAATTCAGTTTTTTTTTGGGGGGGAGAAAACAATAGTTAAAATTTGGACATATGGAAAATGGAATGTGTGGAAAAAAAGAATGAGGGGGCAAGGCATTCCAGGATGGGAAGTAGCATTAATAAAGTACATAAATGAGCAGTGAATGTTCTGAAGACAGTAACTAGACTAGCCTGACTAAATAGGACTTCATAGGAACAAATGGTGGTGGATAAAGATAGAAAATTGGGATAAAGCCAAATGCAAGACCCTCAAATGCCAAGATGTAGAAGTTAGACTTTCTTTTGTAGGTAATAGGGAACCAAAGAAGAATTTTTAATAATAGAATGTTTAAAATATTGGATTGATAGTTTTGTGTAGGATAAATTATAATTACGTCAAGGCACATTTCAGTTAAGATACAGTTTCAATGATCTTTCAGGTGCCATAGTCCTTTAATGTTCAATTCAGTTCAACATTTATATGTATTTACTGTATGCAAGGTTCCAGGAGATACAAAGAAAATAATGAAAAGCTGTATCTATCCTTAAAGAGTTTACAAAATACTCTTTATGGGCTACAAGCTGTAAAAGCTAAGTAAATGCAAGATAAGTTAAGGAAGGGAGATAGCTCAGGAGACTAGAAAAGGCTTCCTAAAGAAAGTGGTACCTGGGCCACCTTCAAGTGAAATTAAGGACTCTAAGATAGTAAAATGGGGGGAGGGTGCCCTCTAGGAAGGAGTCACAGCCTAAGCAGATTCATAGATGTTAGATATGTAATACCAAGTTTGGGGAACAAGAATTAATCCAATTTGACTGGAATATGGAGTGTTTAAAGGGAGGTAATGTGAAGAGTCGAGGACAGTAGGCTAGAGGCAGATTTTGAAGAGCGTTCACAAAAGCAACAGACAGCTGAGTATACATATACTTTTGCATCACAGGTTGGATCACAGACTCCCTTTGGTGATAATGGTACCCTGAATCCCTCAGCCAGCCATTTTCTCAGTCCCTGATAGAGCAAACCTGTGGCAACATTTCTGTCTTATGCATTATGGGGAGCACAGACCTGGACATAGGGATACAAAAATTAGCCAGCTGCCCAACCCACCAACAAGCACACATCTAGGGAGGCACAGAAAATATTCTCATGTGAATGATGGGAAATCTGGACATCCCAAAACACAGTAACTGCTCCAAAAACATGTTGGATATAAATCTCCTCCCTTGGATCCCTTTTACTCAGCTCAGCTGACTCCATGCACTCTATCTACTAGCATACTATTCCCTACCCTTACTAACTACCTCATGGATCAAGCTGTGAGACAGCTAACATGATTTAGTGTGAGACTGATACTGAGAATACTGGGAGGAGGAAGAATGCAAGAGATGCATTTCTAAGGAACAATAACTGATGTGACGATGAGAATAAAGTTCATTGATAACTGAGGAGACTTTTATAGTGAATTTCAGCTCACTCCTCTTAAGTGACTCATAGACTTTTTCTGTCCAAAAGACAGAAATCTGGAAATTATTTGATTTCATACTGGTTGGCAAAAAAAAAAAAGACAAACCCCTCGAACTTTGAATTATTTCATTTTGTCATTGTATCTGTTCATTGGTATTAATACCAAAAGTAACATACTTGGGCTTTTTAAAAATTTTAGTTTTAAAATATGTTGCACACTCGCCTAAATCAACAATCCTTATAGTCCATGAACACAATTAAAGGGTTCTACAGAAAAGGTATGACATGTGTTGAAGAAAGTAGAACTGAATATTGAAAATAATGTGGATTGTTGACAGGCAATACAATCAGAAAGACATCCTCCACATTGCAAGGTCCAAATTATACTACAGCAAATAAATTTGCAAAGCTATCCATTGTAGTAAAAAAAAAAACAGATCAGTGAAATAGAAGAATAAGGTCTAGATTCATATTTATACCATAGTCTGGAGCTTAATGAAATAAAGTATGTGAACTACTGAGAAAAGTACCCTTTATTTGACAAGAACAAGTAACAAAAAAAGCATTGTTTATATAAGTAAAATAACTTAGTTATATGTGGTGAGGCTTTTTAATGGTTTTCTCTGAAGGTAATGGACTTCATGAAGAAGAAAAACTAAGTACTTCTGCCAGAACATGTGAATTATAATTGAACAGTTTGAATTATAGCCTCTTAATTTGGATATTGTTTAATACTTTATCATTGCCTGCATCTGTCCTGCCATGAATTATCATTTAGTGTGTCTTAGTTAAGAAACATAGCCCTTTTAAAACATTTTATTCATGTTTCCTATAAATAAACTTTACAAATTGTGTTAAAAAAAATTTGGCTGGAATTTGCTGGAAAAGCTGATTTGGCCATCATCTTGATCAGACAAATTGTAGTATATGAATGGAAAAAAATGTTATTAGGTGGTAAGGAAGAATGAATATAAGATTTTAGAGAAGAGGAGACTTTAATGAATGATCTACTTTAAGGAAAGCTGTCAAAATAACAACATACAAAATTAATGCAATGATAGAAATAAGAAAGCTACAAGAGGAAAAAATCTATTTTGTGATGTAAATAGCAACTACTCTATTAAGTTGATTTTTCTTAGGTGCTTTTAGGAAACTGTACTGAGGATGAGGAATTGTGTATGGTAAAGAGTTTCTGATGGTTCAAACAAAATATACCCATAAAATATTTTTATAAGTTAATAGCACAAAATGATTATGATGACATTCTTAGCCATGGTGTTTAAGGAGGTGGTTTTGTTGGCAAGTTCTATTACAATTTATATTTTATTTTCTGACAAGCTAGGGTTTATTGAATTAGCAAAGTACGCCTACATATTCTAATCAATAAGAAAACAGGCTTAAAATGGTTAGCTTTTTGAAAGTGGAAATTTCTTAAATACATGGCATCACTGGTGTGGTGTAACCAGAGATATCAACTGGAGATTTGTTCCCTTTCCTACCACTTTTGAATTTGCAGTAGATAATTGTCAGTCTAATGGATTATTGGAACCAAACAAATGTTAGCTAAAAGTACATGTAATATGAACTAGTAAAAGAAGAGTCTCTGTACATTTATTTTATATTTCTTTTCTCATAGAAAAATATTTGAAAAATGTTTTAGGAAAATGTAGTTATCAAGCATTTGATCTTATTAATTAGCAATGCAATTAGCCTTTGTTTCATGTAGAGAGATTCCTAACAAAAGAAAAACATCTTTAATGCATCCTTAATCTCTTTATAATTCCCCAAAATCAAATAATTATATCTGGGGTTTTTTTTATTTTTAGCTGTGCTAACAAAGAAGAAACTCTAAAATGCTATTTAATGTTAGTCTTGACACTTCTATACCTTGTAGTATGGTACCTCTCTTTGTCTGACTAGCAGACTACCTCCTATAAAAAATAAAAGTTTAAGGTCAGTGCCACAGTGGGAGTGGTTAGGAAACTATTGTGACTTTTACTCATTTGCAGATGTAGGTCTATCTGTTATTGAGCTAACCATAGTCTTTTTATGACAAAAAAAAGGAAAACCCCAAAATACTTCTTACAAGTACTTGACTGATAACAGTCATAAGTATGGTGTCCTGTGCCTGGGTTAATCTTATTCCTATTCTTATAACTCCCAGAACTCCAGTCACCCAAAACTCACCTTTTTAAAAAGTGATTTGAATGGGCATACTTCTTTGTTGTTGTTATTTTTGTAGAATTTTTTTAAAAATCTGATTGCATCTTTTGGTCAGATTGGTCTTTTGGTCTGTATCACTGCCAAATTGATTCCTGGCATAACTGAATGAGTGGTTAGAGCCTAGTATAATAGGCAAACATTATTATCTAATATGATTTCAGCACCTATGTAATAGTCAACAACATCCTTCTCTCATTGGAATTTCATATTAAGCAAATGGGTGATGTAATTATATTTCCATTTCAACACAAAATAATGATCACTTGAAACCAGTAAAGGCAATATTATGGAACAGTGAATGATTAAAAAATAATGACTGGAGAACTAATTTGACTTTTCCCAATAGTGGCCAAAAGACTACATATTAATTTCTTTGTTGTGAAAGCTGTGTTAATCCTTTATGGAAATTTCTAAGTCTTGTGCTACAAAATTGCTTTGTCTTAGACATGCTAAAAAGTGCAACCTCTGAAACATTTTCAGTTCTTAAAAAAAAAACCACGATAGATTTTATTTAGCATAGAAAGTTAAAATTAAAACTGTAATTGACTATTGATTAAGAATCTAGACAGAAATACCTTGGATGAATGAAATTGATGACAATCTAAAAATCTCATCTTAACCATAATTTTCAAACTCTTCTTTCACTGAACCATTTATCAAAGCTGCAAACCAACTTTGTCCTAGGAGTATAGCCTTGTCCATGGCCAGCAGGAGCATGATGGACTTAGACTACATAATCTTAATATGCATAGGGTTTACTGTAATTTAAAGTTCAGATTAAGGGTGTTCAGTCTGAATACTTCAAAAGAAATGTTAAAGTAAGGCAAATTAACCGGTCACTTGTATCAACTATAATTATGAATAGTAACAAAAAACAGCAATTTACCTAAACCTGAAGTTTTTTTTTTTTTATCCATCAGAGGGTGACAATTAAAAATGAAGACGTTCTTTCACAACTTAGTTACCTATATATTACAGTGACTAATTTTTTTTTTAGGCCTAGAATTTTAAGCATTGTAAATCATGCTTGGAGTATTATTTCATCTTAATCATCCAATTAAATCCAAAATCTAGGCAAATTCATCTCTAATTTTTTTAATTTATTGAGAAAAAAGGGAAAAAGTCCTCCACACAGCATAATTTTTATGAATGACTGGTCTTGTCTTTCTTTCTCTCCTCCAAAAAAGATTAATTCCTTTAATACTTCAATCATTCTATGATACTTCCATACATACAGATCATAACACACTTACATCTTCTCTTTCATGTGACTCTTGGCCATGTTCTTTTATATTGCTCTGCTTGAGGATCTATCCAATACACTGGAGGCCTTTATGTCATTTTATACCTTATAGGCATCAGTCTGGCATTTGGATTTTTGATCCAGTGCAAACTCATCAGAGAGAGAATTCTACCTTCTAAATATTTCCTGATCATACATGTCTTTGATGATATGCCTTGACCCACATTTTGTATGTAAGTGACTACTGACACTATGTTGTGGCCTACTCCTATCTATCAAGTCCCTCCATTGACTTGGGGTCATGCAAAACCAGGATTTCTCAGATATCATGATGTTATGAAATTCATAGCCATATGGTATTATCAGAGTCATATAAGAATGAGTTGCCTGTGTGAATTCATACAATCAATAAGTAACAACCCATGTAAATGTCAGAATCAAATGAGAAGAATTGATGTGGATGAGATGACACTGACAGCTCCAAACCAAACTAGTCAGATAAGTGAATACTGGGAAATTGAAAAAGGCAAAACTATTGACCTTGATTATAACCACATGCTATAAAATATTAACTAATATGAAATAGTTGCCATATCAACTATTAAAGAAACTACCTTATTCAGAAAACACTTGATTTTGAAGGATGATCATGGACGATTATGAGTAATGTCACATCATAACTCAGAAAAAAGCAAGTTTACAGAAATCTTGCTATGAAAGGTGATTGATTCACTCCCCAAACCATTCAAAGTGCAATTAGACAGTAGGACTACAAATAGACAGAAAATGGAACTGAGGTGTCAGCAATTCTATAACTATTTTTTTCACTGCTTACTTTGGAGCAAGTAGATTTGGGCTATGATACCTCAGTTTCTGATGTCCTTTATAAAAAAAATTAAGAGCAATTAAGAAGATGTAATCTGGAATGGTGACTGGGCTGTGGCAGTAATTATGTAATGCTTGCAGATATCTACTGTTATCTCACAGTGTATCTTCTAGGGGTTCCAGATGGAAAAAGAATTCCCAATAGTCAGTGACAATTCTCAGATATTCCTGTTTGTAAATGATATGGAGATGATTTTATTAAGTCATAGATTTTTCTAGGACTAGCCATGCATATATTCCACAACTCATCATTCATGTCCCCACTATTTATTTTCATTGAAAATTTCCAAGTTGTTAACATTAATGAAACTATTCTTGTTGAGAATAACAGTTTAATTTTTAAATGACATTCTTATTTTCTGGTTCCAAAAATCATGGTTTAATATGATGATGTTGGACTAAAAGATGAATCTCAGTTTTAAAAAAGTCTGATAAACTATGACTAAAATAAAAAGAAAACATAGATACTGGTAGTATAAAATAGTTTTCTTTAATTTCTGGCAGCTCTGTGTGAGCATAAAAAATGGCAAGATTCTTATGCATCTGGGAAATCAGTTATTGAGAAGTACCAAGAAAAATAACCATGTCTGAATGCTCATTTTAGTTTCATATTAAAGAATTGGTTCTCATTGATTTCTTTTGGTACAGCTTTGTGGTTTTCCTTGAAAGTGTAGAAGTTATTTGCCTTCCAAACTCTGCAATATATGGACTTATGCTTTTGACTCTTTTTTTGATGTCTGTCAACAGACAGTCCTCCTCTGAAGTGTATATATTATATTCATCTAATAATGCCTTGTTTCCTTTTTTAGCTTCTCCATGGGTTGATAAAACTCGAACACCAAACAAAATTGATCTCTATGATGTACGCAGAAGACCATGGTAAGACGACATGCAAGAAAAGAAAAAGAAACAAAGAAATTGCCCATTTTGTTGAAAAATAGGTTATTTTTGCTCCCACCATAAGAGTCCATGTAGCATCATGAGAAGAACACTAGTCCTGTAGAATCAGGATGAGATGAACTCCGTTGCCTGCTCTAATACTTATTAATAATATAACCTACTTTAATTTTACCTCACTGAGCCTGAGGTCCTTATGTATAAAATCGGAAAATTATACTTATACTCTTTGAAAGAGTTACAGTTTAGAAAGTACTTTATAAACCTTGAAGCACTACATACATTCACATTATTATTACTTTGACATAGAGGCAATACGGCATTGCATGTAGAAAAGTGACCATAAAGTCAGGAAGACCTGGTCAGGGCTTGCTTCTGACATATATTGGCTCTTTGACCTTGTTTAAATCATTCAGATTCTCAGCTCTGTAAACAAGTCTCCAAGACTGTAATTTACAGAGAAAGTGCTGACCAGCCTTAATAGATGAAGTTTCCTCATGTGTCAGTTCCCAGTACTGCTGAAATCATAGGTGCAGACCCCATCCCTATCTCCGTTATTTTGACAAACAGCATGATTAATTCAATAAATCATTTCAGTGGCTTTCTAATATAAGTTTAGTTAATGACATGATAAATTATGTTTACTAAAGATTGGGCTAAAACTAATCATGAGAAGTGAGATTATTAATCCTTTCCATTTAATATTACCAAACGGACTAATTCAAATGATTATATGCAACGTTAGCATTAATGCTTTTTAGACCATAGGAATCACCATGGAGAACACCCACCAGAAAAGAAGGCATTGATATGGGGAGGAGATACATCACCTCTACCCCTAAATCGCTGAAACTGGTCTCAACCCACAAAGTCATCCCTTGCCATTTAATTCAATGCAATTCAGCAAGCATGTAGTCACTACTTAATAAATGGAAGATAGGAAGGACCAAATCATTTATGTCATCTGATTAAATTTTTTTCAACTTTGTGATAATTAGCTATAATTTTCCTTCCTGTACAAAAGCATTTTAAATACAAGAAAATTACAAGTATATATTATCATTTTACTTAGATATATAATGTATCATCCTCCTGTCTCTAGTATTTGCAAATGTGTTTTATTAATTGATATTATTTGTTCCTTCAAAGTATTCTCAAATTGCAATCCTTCTTTAAAAATGTTATCTTCAGAGTATTATTTAAATATAATGGAATTTCACACTGTTGTCTGCTTAAATGGATTCGGAGTATTGAATGGTTCTTCCCATGACTGATACAAATAAGGTACAAAAGTATCTTGAAAATAAAAACAGATGTCATAGTGAATAGATCACCAGCCCTGGAGTCAGGAGGACCTGACTTCAAATTCAGCCTCAGACACCTAAAACAAAACTAGCCATGTGACTTTGGGCAAGTCACTTAGCCCCAGTCGCCCCTCCAAAAAGCAAAAAATAAATAAAAAATAAAAACAGATTAAATGGGTACTTCTTTATTGGAGGAATGGCAGCATGAATGCCTCTGTAACCCTTATTTCAGAGTTTCTGCCATCCTTAACCATTATGAAGAACTTTAGCCATATATATAATGTGCATGATTTAAGTGTTAACCTGCAAATGTTCTTAAAATGTTAAAGGGTTTTTAAGCCCCTTTATTTCATGTATAGTTTTTACTTATTTAATTTTGCATGTTTCTTTCCCCCTCTTCAAACAATTCAACTCTTTTGAAAGACTTTATTTTTCTTTTGCCTTTGAATCTCCAGGACCTAGTACAATGTCTTGCACATAGCAAGCATTTGTTAAATGCTTTTCTTCTTAATTGAATTAAAACGAATTTCATTGAATTAAGTTATATAAACTTGAGTGTACAAAGTTAAATGATCAGAGAGCATACCTTTTAGTTGAGTCAATATTCAGTAAAACTTTCCTACCCAACCCGCTCCCTCCTTCATATTTAAAAATTTCCTTTGCAGGTATATCCAAGGAGCTGCATCTCCCAAAGACATGCTTATTTTAGTTGACGTGTAAGTATTTACATCTTTCATATGTATTTTTTTTAATGAGGATCCTGTTCCTAGTGTATCAGAAGGCTGAAAAATGGTAGATTGAAAAAGATCCAGCATTTAGAGTAATTTTTTAGGTCACAGAGGGAAGGAGTACATATGGTTAAAAAAAAATACCCTACAAGAGTTGAAAGAATTTGCTTTAGAATCAAAGACTATGGTATATAGCTAAGAGGTAAGCTTTCTCTAAGCTACAATTGCATTTTTTGATTTTCATTCTATATCTTGAGTATCTCTGTTACGTATTTTTGAAAACAGGGGGAAGGTGTTTTAGTGCAGCTATACCTGGAGCCATGTTGCTTCAACTACACATAAAAGAAACCTAAAATTCCATAAACTACAATCTAGCATAAGTTCATGTGTTTAGATTTTATTGGATAAATTGTAAAATGTTAAATGCTAAGAATTTCATAAAACAATGAAATAAAATTCAGAGTCCAGGGGATTTTATATGTGACCTCATTAGGGAAATTAAAGCAACTGAAGTTTATGATTTATATTGAAGATTTTTTTGTTTTTTGTTTTCCATTATTCTATGAAGTAGAAGAGTTAGAGTTCGCGTAAAACCATCTCTCTTACAGTAGAGACTTGCTTTATCCCAAGAATATTAAAGGATCAGGAAAATGAGTTTGAAAAACTCCAAATTAATTTACCTTGGAGAAAAAGGGATCTTTTCCTTGGTAATTTTGCCTCATTAGAAGAGATAGTATTTGATGTTATAAATGCAGACAAATAGCATATACCTAATTTTGTGAACATTCGTAATTCTCTCCAACTTAAGTTTTGCCCTGAAGCAAACTAGTTCAGTTTATCTCTCTAAAAGCATATAAACCAGACTGAGAAAGATGAGGGGCAGTAATGAATAAGGGGGAAAAAAATAATAGAATGTAAATTCTCAAGGTATCTGGTGAAATTGAAATAAAGATATGTTATTTTGGATAAATTGTTCTTTTCATTCAATCAGTATCCTAGTCCAGGTTGTTTTAAACAATATTGGCTACTCTTTGAGAATAAACCTGAATGCTGGTGAAATATATTCTCTTTGGAGAGGATGGTTTTAGAAATGCATTTGTATTAGATTTAGAGTAATCAATTACAGGACAAGTTACTGAATTCAGTTGTCCAAAGAAAGAAAATGCATGAAAAATACATAGTATGGGTACTATAATTATGTAGTATGGGAACTACATACTGTGGCTCAGGTTTTTGGGCACTGTTGAGAAAGAAGAAAAGAACATCAAGGGAATATTTCAGGGAGGACTGCATTTGGGTAGCCAGTGAATGGGAATGGGAAAGGGCAGGAGAAAAGAGCCAGCAAAGAAAACAAAGGAGTATTCAAAGAGATGGGAGGTCAATCAGTAAAATAAAATGTCACAGAAACCAGGGAGGATCAAGTCAGAAAAGAGGCCATTATTAGATCTATCAGAAAGTAAGTTACATTCTATATTGTGCTCATGTTTTATTCAGAATACCTAATACTATACATTCTGAATGGTAGTTTAAAATGGCAATGTTTTCAGGGGGAAAGATACAGTTATATTATCAAGGTAAATGAGAGTTGTTAGCAATTTGCAATTGTTAAAAATAATTCTAAGAAATAGAATTAAAGTAAACATACTTTCTCAAAGAAGATGATTGAATTAACATCACTATATGTACATACATAAATAAGCAATATATATATAAAACATGTTTATTCCATAATGAATTCCTACATCTCTATTTGACATATATTTTGGGAAACAGCATTTGGAAATTTAAAAATATCCTCATGTTCTAATTTCTTTTATGTAGGACAAAAAAGTAAGTAAAAACTAGTTTCCTTGTTAACATTGTTCTTTCCATTAGATATCTTTTCCAATTACTCACTTTTTAGAAATGTTGAATAATTAGGAGAATATTTTTAAAACTTCTTGAATTTTAACTTCTGAAATTATAGATTTGATTTAATATCTGTTTTTAATAACATTCATGAAGTGGTTCACATGTTTGTTTAGGAGTGGAAGTGTCAGTGGATTAACTCTGAGGCTGATTCGTACTTCTGTCTCGGAAATGTTGGAAACCCTTTCTGATGATGATTTTGTGAATGTAGCTTCAGTGAGTATCAATTGATTACTTTTTCCTCCATTTAAAAACAAACAAAAAATGGTTTCTGTTTATATTCTCTATGGAAATTGCTGACTCAGATTATTTTATAGTTGTTTTGTAACATATACATCCAAAATTTTTTTGACTCCCTGCCAGTGATTTCTCCACTGTAACTTTTCTATTCTGCCATACTAAGTATCCTGATCAGATTTCTATGGGTCTTTAGTTTATAGCTTTTTAGGTAGATAAAGCTTTAGCTATTAAGAGAAATATTGAGCGCTCAGAAGAAATCACATAAATGTCAAGATTCCCTAACCTATGTATAATCTCACCTCCAGTAGTACTCATATTCTTATACCCAAGTACTACTAATGCTCTTCCACCCATGTTCAAACTATCTCTGGTCAGAGAGATCACCTGGTAGTACTGTGGTCATTGTCATTTTCATTTTGAGCACGTTATAAATTTCCATGAAGACTAGCACTTAAAATGTACAATTTAGTCCATTCACACAGGGGATAATGTACATTCTGATACTGTGATTTTTTTTCTTCCAAAATCCAAATGTAATAACTTCTACATTCCCATTAATATTTAAATCCCATAATTTGCTCTTGCTCCTTAGCAAAAGGGGAGAAGAGACAGTAGGAAGGATAGAGAGTAATGCTTGACAAAACTTGTACTTCATGAATTTGTATTGATGAAGACTTTTTGTTGATGATGGGTGTTTATCTGAAAATGGATATGGCTATGAAAATATAGGGAGCAGACAGAAGGAAAATGTTTAGAAAAACTGAAGTATTTTGTTCCTGTCCTGATTTTCTCTACATTCTAGTAACATGAAAAGATTGCGTGAAATATACTTTTTGATACAATTAGGTAAAAGAGCAAGCTAAAAGTCTTAAATTAATCTTTTACTGAAAATAATTGCTCAGAAAGTGAAGAGGTAAGTAGAGCTCATTTTTTTCCTCTGAAATGTTATTGTTAGAAAGAAATTGTTTAATTTGAATGATATGATACCACATGTCACTGACATATTAAGGCTTACAAAGTGCTTCATTTAGCAAAAACTTTGTCAGCTGCATAGTGCAAATATTCCCCTTTTCAGAAGAGGAATGTATGGTTTATAGAGGGCAGGTCACTTGCTCAGAATCTCATGCATTTTAGAAGTTTGGAAGCTGGATTTAAAACTGGGATGTGCAACTTTGAACATGGTGCATTTGTGTGTTTGTGTGTGTGTGCACATGTTTAGTGGCAAGACAAAATCAAGATGACTGGCAATGGTCCAGCCCTGTTGAAATAGGTGTTAACTAGGAAGTGTTGTCAAACTCATGTGCAAATCTGAGCCACTAGGCCATATGTAGAGATCCCTGTGAGCCCCACATCGACTCAGAAAACCACATATGGATGTTACCTCTAAGTTTTATTTTGTTAAATATTTCCCCAAAACATTTTAATTTGGTTCTGGCTGCACTCAGGAATGTTTCAGGCCACTGGCAATGTGTTTGACTCTCCTGAACTATAGGAAATATTTATTTGAAATAGTAGCATACTAGACAAGGCTGTCTATTACTGAGTTAGACCGTTAGATATCCCTATTAGACCTCTTTATCATGTCCCAAAAGTGTTAGTATGGTTTTAAGCTATTTAAGTTAAGTTTAAAACTGCACTATGACTTTTGGGACAATCTGTTTATAAACTGAACCATCTCTTTTGCTAGTAGATACTGTATGAGGTGAGAAGCCAGGCTATGATATTAACAGAGATCATTTTAATTTCCCAAATCATGTTGCAGTTACACTATAGGAAAAAAGGTCTGAATAAAACTATCCTCCAATTTTTTTTAAAACCTTAATGCTTATTATTATTATTATTAATTCTTATTCTTATTTTGTTGCTAATACAAATAACGGTTCACATTTATATCACTCTTTAAGATGATTCTTAACCTGAAGTCTGTGAATATTATTATTAATAATATTATTATTATTGTGTGGTGGTGGTTATCATCATTGTTATGACTAGATTTAAATGCAATTTGTTTCTCTTGTAGAATATATTTTATACTTTTAACATAATTTTGAGAAGGGGTCCATAGGCTTCACTGAAACAATCTCTCTCTCTCTCTCTCTCTCTCTCTCTCTCTCTCTCTCTCTCTCTCTCTCTCTCCCTCTCTCTCTCTCTCTCTCCCCCCCCTCTCTCTTTCTTCCCTTCCCTCTCTCTGTCTCTCTCTCTCACACGCACACACAGACTTGAATTTTCCTACAATTATGAGTTGCCGACCACATACCAGCAAGAGAGGGGAAACACACACACATGTTGCATACACGGGGGTAAGGTTTATAAAGCATCTTTTCCACCAGAACCCAAAGTAGAATGGCTGACTTTGAAGTCAAAGGACCTGGGCACTCAGATACCAGCTCTGCCACTTACCATGTGTATAACCTTGGGCAAGTCAACTAACTTCTCAATGAAGGGGTTGGGCTAGGTGACCTCTAACGTATCCCCCAGCTCTAATTCTCTTATTTTTAATGCTACGTAGGGAGTCAAATATTATTAATTTATCCATTCTTAAGGGCTGAGCAACCCCTTGAAAACCTCCCTGAGGAAATTCTAGAATTGTTTTGGATGAAAAACTAACCATTGTGCACCAGATCATAAACAGAATCGATTATCAGATACAGGTTTGAAAACCTCTCTAGCTTGGGTAGGAAATGCCAGACCTGGTAGTCCATGGGGCACAGTGTTAGCACACTCAGGGTCCCTCCACACCGATCAGTCTATCAATAAGCCTCTACTGAGCACCGTCTAAGTGCCAGGCCCAGTTAGTTGCTGGTGATACATAGGCAAAAATAAAGAATTTCATACTATAAAGAGGTTTTGCAGTAGCAGAGGGGCAGTGTATTTAGTGGGGAAAAAATAGATTAAATGGACTAAATGTATTAAATAGACTAAAAACTAAAGTTTATTAGGGTGTGAATGCTCTCTTTCTTACTTGTTATCCCTTTGACCTTAGTAACCTCTTTTCTACCTGGATCTCACTTTTTGTCATCTTTCAAATGAGGGGAAGTACACTGTGCAATGTTAAAGGTCCTCTTTATTATGATCATTATTTTTCACATTTTACAGACGAAGAAGTGGAGGTTTAAAGATGCTAAAGGATAGGCCTACACAAGAGCTAGTAATTCATTCTCTTTCCACGTTTCCCCAGTAAAAGTCAGGCAGCTTTAAAGACAAAGAACATGGGGTGGTTAGGTGGCACAGTGAATAGAGCACCAACCCTAGAGCCAGGAGGACCTGAGTTCAAATATGGCCTCAGACACTTAACATAAAAATTAGCCGTGTGACCTTGGGCAAGTCACTTAACCCAAATTGCCCAACCTTCTCCCCTCCAAAAAGCCAAAAAAATAAAAATAAAACAGAAATAAAGACAAAGAACAATGGGATTTGTAATGCTATAAAGGCTGTTGTTTTTCTCCAAAATGTAGTTTAAAGAGGAAAAAAGTTTTACGGAAAATATCAATCAGTAACACAGTTGTTTGACATTTCCCGGAGCTTTCCTTCATTAAATGAAAGGAACTGTTCGTCAGTAAGACATACTCAGTTTTATTTTGGGGGGGGCAGTTTTTAAAGCCTTAACACTTGACTTTCCTTGATTGTTTGATTTAGTTTGACTGTGTCTATTGAAAATGAACAAATGTATCTAATTTGTTACTTGCAGAAGTGAGAATTCATCTGGGTTGGGATACTTTAGCAAGCTATTGTGAATTAAAATAATGTGTTTTCCTATTCTTTATTTATGAATAATTTCCCAAATCCATAGGAAGTTATGTCTAGAATCATTGAAATTCTTTTGAAAAGGCTTTTTTTTTGCATTGAAGTTATTAAAGTAATTGTAAAAGCACGATGTGGAGTTATTAGGAATAAACACATTAAATAAACACATATTAGGAATAAACGCAGATTCACATGTGTATGAATTCTTTACCTCTTGTAGATCTTGCTCCCCAGTGTATATTCTGAGAGTAGTAGATGGTGCAGAAGGGATTTTTTTTTTGTTCAGGTATGAGTTAGACTAGATGATCTCTGAAATCTCTGACAACTGAGATTCTGTGATTCTGAGTCAGTAATCAAGAAACTGTCAGTGTTATGACACTGACATTGAACTAAAATAAAATGTCATTCTTTTTTTTACTCATGTTCAATGTAGGGCTCACTGTAGCACTAAAATAACTACAAGTTTATTTGCAAATGGCTTAGCCAGTATCAAGGTAACCTATCTGGCAATCATGGTTTTTTTTACTGACATTTTCTTTGTCTTACCACCATATATCATTGCTTTGGAATCGATGTGGGTTCATGTATTTAAACCAAAAAAGTGATTCTTTTTATAATATTTGCTGTTGACTAACTTTATTCTGAATTTTAAAAATCAATCCTTAGGGCAGCCCATGTAACATTCTTTGCTTTAATTGGGAATTACAGTAGACTAAAGCTTTTAGAGACACTGAAGAAACATTTGAAATCCTTCTAAAAGAAAGGTAAAACATTATCTCTAGCAAAGAATTTTGGATGCTTTTACATTTGGGGATGTTCTGATTCCTATTGTTTAATGATCACAGAATAAATTTTTATGAAACTGGAGATTTAAGACTCAAGGTTGTAAGATGTGATTTTACCCATTCCCCCCAGAATTTGGTTATGCCAGGAAACCAACAATAGGGCTTAAAGTTTTTCATACTGCAGCAGTGCCTGGTAATGAGGTGCTGAATTAACCTGAGGGTTTTTCTTTCACTTAGCTCTTCCAGCAAAGCTGTCCTGCAAAGCCCTCATGGATAGCTCTTCATACTCACACCTGAGATGTAGGGATTTAAGCTCCTGTCAATCATCCCTAAGAAGTGACAGTACAATTTAATCAGCCATATAAAAGCTCACCCAGAGATTCTTATGAACCACAAGCAGAAATCCCAATTGGTTACTTGCTTCTGGTTTTGTATTTTTAAATTTCTTATTTATTCTAAGGAGAATGATTGCCATGCTCTACATGAACCCCCTAAGTGCTGTCAGGGTTACTGCTCTATCATTCTCCTCCTGGATATGCTTTTCTGCTGTCTCCAGGGCTGTGCTTTGTTGCTGAAAGAGAGCCTGCTGTTCAAGAAAGCTTAAATGTAAGAGTAATATAGCTGTTTTTCCACTAATCCAGTTATATGCTTTGATAGCAGTAAATGGAAGATGACAAGGGCAGCAATTCAATCCCAGCATGCTCTGATTTACAGACTAGGTTTCAAATGTTGACGCGGGGAGTGTAATTTGTTTATAATTGTGTGTATGCTGGGGGTTTAGGAGAGCTCTCTCACAAACCCGCGGAAGATGAAAAGCAAATACTGTGTTAAAGGTCAGCACTGTAGGGCTTTTTAGTCATTCATTCTAATATTATACAACATCTGAAAAGACCCAATAAAATCATGGATTTCTTGCCTAGAAAATAAATATGAGATATAATGGCCTCTCTAGGTATTTTAGAAGCAACTTTGTGCTATGGAATTTGGATGTCACTGCAATATGTACAACCTCTGAAGTCTGCCTGGAAATAGCAGCACATGAAAAATGTTATATCCATAGTGTCATAGAAAATATTGTTGATATCTTTGAATGAACAAAGTGTTCCCCAGTATTTCCCCAGATGCCAGGCTGCTAAACAACAGCTAAGACAGTGACAAGTCAGAGATGCTACCTTTTTAAATTATACTTTGAAAAAAAAGAAAAGAAATATATTTCCCCCCATAAATTAGTAGACCAAAGCCCAGTTGCTCATAGTACAAAGTAATGGAATGAATTAAGAGTAAGTAAATGCTAAAATGTATTGGGGCTCTATGTATCCCTAAAGAGAGTACTTTCTCCAGCTCTGAGAACCAGGTTAAGAAAAAGAAATATCCTTGTTTTAAGGTCTTTTGTAGACCAGTTTGCCTGACCTAAGAATATCCACATGTCTACCTAAAAATGCATTATTTTGCTTTCTAAGTGACTACATCTGTTGATAAAATTATAGATTCCTATCATGTGTCACGTGTACATAAAAATTATCTAGAGACATGAGATAGTTTCCCCTAGTTTAAATATAAAATAAACATCAAAAAGTAGTAATGATACAGCCTGCAGAGTCCATTGACATTTTCCACCTTTCTAAGCCCAAACTTCCAAAGAGCAGAAAGTATATTTTTAAGAGACTCCCCTACTCATCTACAGTTTATTCTCTTCACCTCCTACTCATTGCATCAACTGTCGCCTGCTTGAGTAGCAAACTATTGAAACACAAAACAGCTATCTTGTTAGGTTCTGCATCCAAGTTCCTTCCATTTCTTTTTTTTTTTTTTTTTGCTTTTTGGAGGGCAGTTGGGGTTAAGTGACTTGCCCAAGGTCACACGGCTAGTTTTTGTGTTAAGTGGCTGAGGTCGGATTTGAACTCAGGTCCTCCTGACTCCAGGGCCGGTGCTCTATTCACTGCGCCACCTAGCCGCCCCTCAAGTTCCTTCCATTTCAATTGTTTTTCCTGAAGCATGGTTGACCAGTTCATAGAATCTCAGAGTTGGAAATAACCTCAGAGGATGTCTAGTCCAGTATATACACAAGTCCTCTCGAGAGTATCCCTGCCAAGGCGCTGTCCAGCTCTTGCTTCATAGGATGACTCTGGCTTTGATGAAGAGAGGAAGAGAATGTTGTTGTTGTTGTTAGGTCATTTTTAGTCAAGTCCAAATCTTTGGGACACCAATGGGGTTTTCTTGGCAAAGATATTGGAGTGGTTTGTCATTTCCTTCTCTGGTGCATAGTGTCTGTATAAAGACAAAGTTTCAAACACACAGGAAACCGAAGATGAATTCCAGTAAAATCAAGAGTCAGATTTCACTCCTAAGTATAAAAATAGGTTTATGCTGAGAAGAAGGTGAATAAGCAACATGAACAGAAAAGATATTACGGTCAGGGTAAACTGAAGAGTCAGCAGCAATCAAGAGCCATTCTTAGGTCTGCTAGTGATGTTATCATTCATAAGACCATAGATTTAAAAGGGACTTCTAAGACCATTTGGTCCAACTTCCTTGATTTTCAGATGAGGAAACTGAGGCTGAGGGAGGTAAAGTGACTTGCCCATGATCACATGGCTTATAAGTTTCACTCAGGATTCAAACTCAGACCTTCCTGACTCTAAGCCCACTGCTTTATTTACTTTGTCATCAGATGACATTAAGTAATTTTCTCACCAAAGATAAATATCCAAATTAAAGATTATCCTCAGTAAATATCAATTCCAAATTACTTAAAATTTCAAAATTATAGTCATGATTAAGCAGTGTAGGTTACAAGGTCAATACCCAACCTGCTCCTTGTTAACTCTGTAGCCTGTCTAGAAGACTTTTAAATGAAAATAATTAATTGCTCTTACTATCATCCTAAGAAAGGAATGAAAAACAAATGTAAAACTTTTCAATTTTTCTTTCCAGTTTGTGTTGTAAATCAACTGGAGAAGCATTTCTGGGTGGGCTGGGCTAGGTTGGTAGAAGAAACTCTGACAAGCTAGATAAGCTCTCTCCAGCTCATCCTGAAGTATTCTTCATAATATAAGTGCAGTACTTTCTTCAAACCATGTAGAAATAGGTTCTCCAGGATATTAAGCACATGCTGTTGTGCATCCTTCATTCTCGAAGAAGACCAATGGCATCAGCAGAGGGATGTCTTGCCTTGCAAGTGAATTGGATTTGGGCCAGGCACACATGCATTCAAATTTCAGTGCCAACACTTTCCTAATGCTTTGTGGCTGATTATTATTGTCTTACTCCATATTTTTTTTCCTTCCTATTGCACAGATAATTGAGAGTTGATTATTACTGACAGAAGTCAGATTATTAAAAAAAAAAAAGAAATGGTTTCTTCCTGTGAGCCTGCCCTACTTGGAACCATGTCACATAGGATTTTAAAAGAAAGAAAAGGGTAATATAACTGAAGTTACCCAGAGAGATCTTCTTCCCCACCTTAAATATTGTCCTTTTTGAATTGAGTGGATTTTTATTCTGTCCATTTTAAAAATTATATGGTATTATAAGCTATGATGAAAGGAATAAATTAAATGGATTGTGATGACACAGTAAATAGGGGAATAGGGGATATTTAACTTAAAGAAGAAATGGTTAGATGATAACTTAATGACTTTCCAAATATATAACAATGAAGGTTTAGCAGGAAGGTGTTGACAAGCATGGTAAATATTTTTACTTTAAGCACACGGTACACTAAAGATATTTTCACAGTACTTAGGAATTAAATATATGGGAAATTTAGGAAATTTCTAACATATTCACAATAGATGATAAGAGAATGGAAATATTCTTATAGTCTGTAATGGTGGTGGGGTTTTTGATCACTTCTACAAAATCTCAATCCTGTCTATGAAGTAAAATTTACTATCTTGAATTATCATCTTAAATTAACTTTACATGTCATCAGAATCTTGTGTATTTACATGGAGACATCTGAGGCAATCAATGTTTTACTGCCCCTCTTTTTGGAAATTTTCATATATATATTTCATGTATATGCCTATATGCATATGTGTATATATACACTTGTATGTATATTTACCCTGATACCCTTCTCTCTATGCCATACCCACCATCTCTTTGTTACCAGGTTTAGTGGATCTGTGTAGGCAATTATCTCTCTCCCCTTCCATTTCAATTTAAAACCGTCCTCATCCAATTTGCACATGTCTAAGCAAACAGGATTTTATCAACCCTTATTAGATCTACTCTGTCTCTGGCTAAGAGCCCATCATTACCATGTCTTAATACTCAGCCCCAAAATTCCAAATCACATTTTCACATGCTTCTTAAAAACGTATTCCATTCCCTATGTATCCAGCATCCTCTTCTGAAACGTATGTCAAAAATGTCTCTGGTTTTGTGCCAAAGACTTTATCATCCACTGAAGGATATCTTGATTCTTCTCCATTGCACAAACCTTCTCAACACATTATCTCTCCTCTCTGGTCATGAAAGATATCCCACATGATAAATCTGATAAATTTACCTAGAGCCTTGATACCATCCTCTCCCTGTACTGTATTCCAATAATCATTCCTCTTTTTTCCATGTATCTTGAATTTCTTACTTTCCACTACCCCTTTTTCATTTTCCTATAACTACACACCAGGTTTTGGGGAAGAGGTTGCTATGGGAAGATTGCTATAGGGATAAAACAGCTTGGAATAGCCCCTGTGGGACAATTAGGGAGCTGGAAAAGGATTACCTTGCTAAGGGCCGGATCAATCAGTCAAGCAATAAAAAAATTATTAAGTGTCTGCTATGTGCCATGCACTGTGGTGAACACACAAATTTTGCTATTAGTATAAACTGCAATAATGGAATAAAATGTTGTATTAGACCCAGTCAGCACAGTTTTCTAATTTTTATCCAATTCTCCCTGAAGGAGACAGGTGTTGAATGGAATCCAAGGTTGGGCTTTGCAAGGTGTTATCAGTGATAAGGCCAGAAGATAAGGGATTTCAATGTGTAGGATGTAGAGTTGAATTGACTGACCATGACAATGAGATAAGGAGGGGAAAGGAAAGTAGTAGACAGTAAAAATGGCCAGAGAAGGAACCGAAGGGTGAAAGTCATGGTAAAGACAAAGAACAGGTTTAGGGGACATAAGATAAACAGAAAGATGGAATAATACAAAATTATGATCAGATAAAGAAATGTTAAGTCCATCTCTTTTTCTTGGCTTCCTAATATTGGTTTGTCCTTGACCATTTACTTAGTCCTTTAACAATCTCATTTACTTCATGATTTGTTACCACCTTTATGTAAATGTAAATGACTCCCAAATCTCTATTTCCCAGCTTTGAAGTCTCTTCATTGCTCCTGACCCTGAACTCCAGCTGGTTTTGGGATATTTCTACTTGGGTTTTTTATCACTGCCTCAGTCTGAGCTGAGCTTATTTTCTTCCTAAACCCACCATTTTAACTTTATTCATCCATTCTCTCCCATTCCCCCAGCCTGTTTGAAATATTGGTGTTATTTTATTATTATTATTACTGCCACATGCCTTTAATAACCATACATATGAGTTAGTTACTAAGACCTTCTTGCTAGTGAGTTTAGCAGCACAACATGACTCAAGTTTGCCCCTTCCCCAAGAACACCATGTAGTCAAAGCTCTCCATCTACACTCTTTCTATAGCCTTATAATAGGTCTAGCTGCCTCCACTCTCTCTTTCCTGTAGTCCATACATTTCTTGTGCCTCTGCTAGAATAACTTTTTCTTGTGCACTGTTTTCATCATGTTCCCACTCTGCTCAAAAATCTTGGTGCCATATATTTTAATCAAATTGTACCAATCTGACAACTGAATAGGCCCTTTGATTTCCCCTCTCAGTGCCTTTGTTCACATACTTCTCACTTCCTGAAACCTTCTCTCTCTTCTCTTTCCCTGTTGAATTTCTCCTTTGTGTTTATTTACTAACTTGATTTATTAAAATTTTGTTTTGCAAAATTTTCACATTAGAAATCATATTCCATCATGCTTTCCCCTCCCCCCCATTTGTCTAACTAAATCTTCTCAGTATTCTTTGCAAGATCATTATTCATTCTTGCTGCTTCTTCATGAGTCCACACTAAGGCTCTGATTTGGAATTTCTCCACTTTCTTCTTTATGCTGTCTCTTGATAACATCAATAGCTCCAATTTGTTCCTCTATAGGATCTTGCAGATGCATCCAGAATCTCTTATATCTAGCCCTTAATTTTCTCATAAGTTTTAGTCCTACATCTCCAACTGCACATAGAACATCTCCATCTGATTTTTCCGTAAGCATCTTCCACTTGATATATCCAAAATTGAATTTATTATCTTTCTCCCAAAACTCCTCCTAATTTCTCTGTGGCTATTCATGGTACAACAATTATCCCAAAAATGCCATTTCATAAAGGACTCATCTCTGACCCTTCATTTATTTCCCTTATCCATTCAAATGCCAAGTCGTGTTGATTTTGTCCTGCAGTATTTCCCCTCTTTCTTTCTTTGCAATCTAACTACCTTTGTTTACGCTCTTATCACCTGTCCTTCAGACTACTGAAACAGCTTCCTTATTTGCCTCCATGAACCGTTCATCCCGTTCGTCTTCCAAAAAACTATAATTGACATTCTTGAGGCATAGGTCTGACCATATCATTCTCCTCCTAAGTGACTGGCTCTCTAATGCCAATGAAGGATGAAATGGATCTACTTTTGTTTGGCATTTGACAACCTTCATAATCTAGCTAAAAAAGATCTTTCCAGGCTGAATTTGTGTCATTCTCCCTTACAACCTTCACGTATTTGGTAAACTGGTTTACTTGCTGGTCTCTAGATAAAACTTTCATTTTCCACATCTGTATTTTTGCCCATGTTGTCCCTACATCTGGACACCTGCCCTCCTCATTTCTTCCCCTGTGTATCATTAATTCCACTCAGTGCTTAGCTCGTGTCCTTTCCTACATGAGACCTTTGCCAATTTCCCTAGTTGTTAGTGCTGTCTCCATCTCACGGAAATTTTTATATGCAATTTTAAAAAAATTTTTAGCAAGCTGCATTTGTTTTATTGTCAAAAATGAACAGAATTCCTTGAGGTAGAAAACTTAATTTGTCTTTATATCCCTAGTACTTTGCACAAAATCCCTAGTACTTAGCTGGCAAAGAGCATACAATTATTGAATTCAGTTGAATTTAAGCTGGTCAGTATTGAATCCCATCCTCTTTAAGTATTTTTGCCAAGTTGATGAGTGTGAATTAGTACTTTGGGGTTATTTTAACTTTTCTCTCTTTATTATTAAGGATGAATATACCTTCAAGTAATTAGCGTTTCCTCTTTTTGAGAAATATGCCCTTCCTTTGGCCACTTATCCATTGTAGCCTGGAAGTCACCTTTGTATATTTTTAGTAATTGCTTCTGTTTTGGATGTTGAATTTTAATCCTATGTATTTGTCATAAATTATTTTTTCTATTATTTTCCTTTTGAATATATTTTGTTGTAAAGATTTTTAATTTTAATGAAATCAAACACTTCTATCTGGTCCTTATTAATTCATTTTATTTAATTTTAAAAATTATCTCCAATAGATAAATGAGATAAATTTTTTCTAGGTTTTTGTGTTTGTCTATCAGCAGCAAAATTCTGCTAATTGAAATGACAGAACAATAATGTTTTACAACTCTTATTACTATAAAATTCTTCTTACATCTTTAAATCCTTCATGCTGCAGCTTAGATTCATTTTATATGCCTTTGGTCAAAGGTTATGAAATTATACAGCATCAGCAACAGAATGGATGTTGGCAATTATGAGGAAACTGTATCATTTTGCTGAACTTAGATTGTACCATAGATCTTTTGTTTCCAAGTCCAACATTCATTCCACTAAACCCTGGTGATTTCTGCCAATATTTGCATACTAGCTCTAACTTCACTTCTTAAAGTTTTGTAAGCCTTGTTTATTATTTTGTTTCATTTGTCATTCTAGATCTCTTCTTAATTCCTTATTTGTTATCCATGGTTCTTTATAAGGTTATCTCTAACTGGGCATAGTACCATAGTAGCAGTCCATTTTATAAATACATCAGTAGAACTAGTTCTTCAAGTTATGTTAGCTTTGAGGATAATTTAATAACACCAATTCTTAGTCAGTTGAAAATTCAGCAACAATTATACCCATATATGGTAAGCATTGTGCTAGCTGAATTTTTTTAAATCTGCATTTCTTATGTATTATGTAATCTCCTTAATGCTTTCTGCCCTAAGTATTCAATAGATAAAATCCATTTCTATAGTATTTGTACTGTAAGATTGAGTTCTATCCAGGCACTTCCAAAGCTACAAGGCATAAGAAATAATTGTGTGATTTTAACGGAGGAGAGAAAGCATGGTGAAATGCTTCCAGGAGCAAGAGTCAGGGAGAAATCCAGTCCAGTACTCCCAAGCAGATTTCAAAGAAGTTATTTTAGAATAGCCCAACTGAAATTTTAGAGCAAGTTCCTATATTGTGAAACTTCTTACGGTGATTAAAAACGCAGGTCTAGACTAAATTTCAAACAGAAGTCGTATCAGCATTTTAAGAGCAATCTGTCAGACATTTTTTCCTGAGTGTCAATGTGGTCAACATATGGGTGCAAGTGTTTTTTTATAATATGCATATATTTCCTACAATAGCATAAATGTCTATTCTTAATCTCCTATAGTTTATAGCAGAAGTGCTCTATTATTTTGAATTTAGATAAGGCATAAAAATGAGGCATACAGAAAAGTAATCTGAGCTTAATGAAAAAAGTGTGATATTCATGAAAATTTACATTGCTTGACATTTTCATTGGAAAAAGAGGCAACGCTGGAAAATCATACACACCTTCAGCACACACATTTTAGACATTTTGTTTTTTCCTGCAGTGCCATCTTGTGGTCAAAACTTGGTCTGTCTTAAGATTTCTTCTATTCTTGACTCTATATAATGGGTGAATGAGATTGCAGTGAGTTCTCTAATATTTTGACATCTTTAAAAAAAAAAAAAGAGTAATATACCACAGCAGATACAGGGTTTCATTTTAACTTTTATGTTTGTTAGTCTCATATGCCATTTCTGTTTGGACTCAGTGTACCTACTATGGACAAGGCACATAGGTTCAGAAAAGAAAAACTAAGCACTCCTCAATCACATATATTTAGCTATGGACCAGTCTTTTCCCCAGAAAGTAAGAACATATCTAAATTAACATAAAGTTACTTTGAAATTCAACATATATAATCCATGTTGTAAAGTTGGAAGACAAGATTACAAAGTTAACCAAAAGACATTAAGAATATTTTGTTTTGTTTCTTCTTTCTCATTGTTCATTCCATTGGTTATAATTCTTCTTTACAACTTGACTAATGTTTAATGTGAAGGTATATGTAAAGCCTATATCGGATTGCATGCCACCATTGGGGGGGGGAAGAGAAGGGGGAGAAAATTTGGAATTCAAGAAATTGTGGAACTGAATGTTGTAAACTAAAAGTAAATAAATTTTTAAAAAGAATATAAGAATCCCGGTGATAACAGTTATTGCTTTGAAGAGATCTTTTGTTTTTTTCTTTTTTTACTTAGCTGGTAAAATATATACCAGCTAAGTATATATATATATATATATATTAACTTATATATATGTATATAACTTATATAATAATATAAATATATATTAGTAAATATGTAATGTATAGTATTAACAGAAATATAAATTAACATTATTTGTGTCATAGACTTATTTGGAAATCTGGGGGAGTCATGGACCCATCTGAGAATGATGTTTTTAAATTAAAAGAATAGGATTACAAAAGAAGCAAATTATACTGTAGTTAACAAATTTTTTTCTTTTAAATCACAGACCCCAAATTAAGCCCTGATTTAGAGTAATTAATGATGGCATCAACCTCCTTAATAATTGCTTCAAAACCCAATTGCAGCTTGACGTCCTTCCCATTTCCCTTTCTCCCCTTTTCCAGATACGATAACTTTTTTTAAGTCCCTTTAATCTACAGTATGAAGTAGCATTTATTTGGAAACTAGCCTTGAAAACTGCACATGACTTTAACTCTAGGAAATAAATAACCCTTTTTTATGCTCCTTTATCAACCTTAAACTCAGTGATTCATCTTTATTTTTTCTAGTTAATGGATTTTTATCATTAAAACTAGGAGACAGTTTGGTACAATGGAAAGAATAATTGATTTGGAGTCAGAGAACTTTGGTTTCTGTTCTGGCTGTGTTATTTAACTTGGGCAAGTCACTTAACATATCTGAAAGCTAATTTCCTCATGGTGAAATTATAAGGTTAGATTGTGTCAATCAGGTCTGCTTCTCTGTGACCCCATTTGAGGGTTTTCTGGGCAGAGATACTAGAGTAGTTTGCCATTTCTTTCTCCGGCTCATTTTACAGATGAGGACACTGAGGCAAACACTTAAGAGACTTGCATATAGCTATTAAGTGTCTGAATTCAGATTTGAATTTAGAAAAATAGCTTCCTATTTCCAAATCCAGTTCTCTGTCCAATGAACCATCAACCTGCCCTGACTTTGTATTATTAATAAGGCTGAATTAGGTGACTTGTAAAAAAGCCACTTTCAAACCTAAATACATAATCATATTATCAGCCACAACTTACATCACCCTTCTCCCTCTAAGAAAACAAAACACCCATGTAGGGGTATGTGTACACACACACTGACACTTTTTTTAAAACTTCTTGTACCTTCCTCCAAATATGCCAAAACTCCAATATTAAATTGCTATTATCTGAACTACGTGGAAAGGCAATTAAGTGGTCCAGGCTTTCTTTCTTACCTTTTAAAGCTACTCAATCTGATCCTTCAGAAACTTTCCAATGCCCACTTGCCCAACTAAGGATTCATTATTCAGCCTCAGCTACTCTATTGAGGTGCCAAGAAAATGAAAATGGAGTTTTAATATTGAGGGTTCCACCGTCTCACATTTTGACACCGTGCTTATGTTGATCATCATTCTTTGCTTTTGTTCATAAATCCTCTATCCCAGGGCGTCAATGATATATGTGTGTGTTTATACACACACACGCACACACACACACACACACACACACATATACACATATACACATATATAAGATTCTATGTGGTTTAAACCCTGGATATGAGAGAGACAGACAGAGATATAAAGGGAGGGAGACATCTCCCACTAATCTTATGAGTCCTCATTGACAGTAGACATTAACCTAGGGCTGAAGATTATCTAACATCAAACCATTTATATACCAGAAAGAAGTCATATTCATTTGAATTAATATCCATTGAATTGAATTTTGATCCATTTGAATATTATGAATATACATATACGTGTGTATAAATACATGTGTATGTCAAATCAACAAGTTACAAAAGATTTATAAACACTTGTTCTGTGCCAGGGCACTATGCTAAGCACTGGATCCACAAAGAAAGTAAAAAAATTGTTCTTGCCCTCAGGGAATTTACAGTGTAATGGGAAAGAAAGTATAAAAACCACTATGTACAAATAACATATATGCAACATAAATTTGTTGCAAAATATTTTCGAGTTAAGGAATGAGAAAGTTATAAGATTTAATTTACATGCAATGCTATAATTAGGTACCTTTACAACTCAAGAAACACGAAGATTGCTGTCAGGTGTGTTGGAAAACAGACATCCTAGGACATTGACATGAGTGTGGAAGACAAGGAAGTCATCCCACCTATTTCCACCAGCCACTCTCCCACCCACACTGTTTTGTTGTTGCTGTTCAGTTGTATCTAACTCTCTGTGACCACATTTGAGATTTTCTTGGCAAAGATACTGGACTGGTTGGCTGTTTCCTTCTTCAGCTCATTTTACAGATGAACCTGTGGCAAACATGGAAAAGTGACTTGTCCAATGACATAGCTAGTAAATGTCTAAGGCCAGATTTACAATCAAGAAGATGAGTCTTCCTGACTTCAGGCACATCTTAGATTATGACATTTAATAAAATAAGTACTTCTTCAGGTGCATCTTTATACCATACCCAGGGAAATGAGGCTGAGTGAATAGAAAGCTGGCCTTGGAACCAGGAAGATATTCCATCTCTGACACACATTGTCCCTGTGACTCGTCACTTAACATTTCAGGACCCTTGGCCAACTAAGACCATACTTTACATAGAAGGTGCCAACTTGCATCTGTAGAAGGAGTTTCTTAGGTGTGAGTTCTATCAGTGAACTCATAGGTCCTGTCTCTATTCTTTATCTTTATACCATGTCAAGTATTAATTCTTTATTTTTTTCTAATACTGCCTGGTTTTTCTTGATTATGATTTTTAAATCTCACTATATATAGTGAGAAAGAGATTACTACAATTGAAAATTCTATCATCATCCAAGTTGATTTTAGCATGGAGCAAAACTTTTATTGTTCAAAGATTGTATTCATTCCAAAAATTCAGTCAGATTAAATCCTTGCTTTATAAAAGCAAACAAATTTTGACTTAGATAATTTTATATGAAGACAGAGAATTATTGAGTGTAATCTCTGTTTATAGTTTATGAAAGCCAAGTTTAAACACAAACAATATGAGACTTTTGGTGCAATAACAGCCTTTTTTCTTAGTCCTCCATTTTCACAAATATTACTTTTAAATCTGTTTTGATCTTCCTGTCATGAAAAATAGAGGCAATCTAAGGATGGATATACTCAGTTTTCATGTTTTATAGCTATTCCTTGCCAGTGTCTCTTTTTTTATTCTGTTTCTACACCAACTATGGACACAAGCCTCACTTTGGTTAAAGGAATGTAAGATATTTTTTTGGATCTTCTTAGGCTTGAGATGTTAGAGTGTCAAAGACTTTCAGGGCAACAGTCTAGATGCCAAATAAATTTAGAATTACTGAACTATATAACAGAAACCGAGGGAAACATTTAAATAGGAAAAACCAACAGGTTTCAATGTATCAGAATATTGTATTGTAGCTAGCGGATAATACAAAGAATAGAGAAAAGTGGGGGAAATAATGTGAAATGAAGAAAGCAGATCATTATACACAGTGCCTGTCGAGTGTAGGGGGAGAGACATGGAGAGGGGAGAGGAAGACAGTGAGAGAGACAGACAGAGAAGAGATATATAGATATATATATATATGTATATATATGTTCATATGGTGGCAAATGAACCACAGATAATGGAAGGAAACAGAAGAAGGCTGTAATTGCCATAGCTAGTTTTATGTTAAAGGCTTTTAAAAGTTTTATTAGTTGCAAATGCAAGTTTAATTGATTTCATTATTGTTTGATGCTAAATTTACAATAAATTACATATTTAAGAAAAGCATTTTTGGAGAATAGGACTTTTAGGAGTGAGGAACAAGGACTGAAACCATTATTTTATGTCACTGACATTTTATATTGCCTATTTCTGTGACACATTAATATAAGTAAAAAAAGACAAAGGAATCAAATGAATGTATTCATATGCTGGTTTATTGCATAAATAACTCTGGGCCTATGCTATTGCAGTCAAAATAGATTTCTAAAATGTATCCAATGGGGGAAAAATTGTTTACTTTATCAAATTTTCTTAGAGTATCTATTTATCTTCTTTGAAATATATTTGAATATCAAGAAGCAATAAGAATCTGTGGGCATAATTCCATAAGCTATCCTACATATGCAGTCCTTGTGGTCTCTGAACATTTCCTTTCTTCTTCTTTAAATCATACTTTATGGACTCCTATTCATTGTGTGACCACTGAAAAGTCACCTTCCCTTCTCTGAGCCTCAGTCTCCTCATCTGTTAAATCAGTGAAGTGAGCACATCCTCTTTCTCCTAGTCATCATCATCATACTAAGCATTTATATAATGCCTTCTATGTACTGAGCTCTCCTCAAATACTATTTCATTCAATCCAGAAAGCCCCAATAGATAATGTTATCATTTGACAGTTGTGGAAACTGAGGGAAACAAGAGTTTATGTGACTTGACTAAGGTCACATGGCTAGTTTCTGAGGTCAGAGTTGACTTTTCAATGCTCTATCTACCGTCCCACCCAGCTGCCATGATTGCTATAGTCTTTTTCATATTCAAATTTTAAGATGCCATGATTTGACAATAAAAGATTAGAATACTTCAAGGAGAAAGCATATTATTTACAGACAGGTTAAAATGTGTGAGGCTTACTACCATGTAAAAAATATATGGGGGGGGTGGGCAGCTAGGTGGCTCAGTGAATAGAACACCAGCCCTGGAGTCAGGAGGACTTGGGTTCAAATACAGCCTCTGACATTTAACACTTACTAGCCATGTGACCTTAAGCAAGTCACTTAACCCCAATTGCCCTGTCTTTCCCCCCTCAAAAAAGAGGTTGAAAAGAATATGTAAAATGATAATATACTTAATATATTAGATTAAGGCAAAAATATTTTAAATTTTAAAATGTCATGTGTTTCTACATTTTGGGATTCAGAATCAAAGACCTCACTCCTAGGCCTCACTTTACCTAAATATCTTTTATCATCTAGAGAAAGTCACCTAACCTCTCTATGCCTCAGGTTCTTAACTGGTACAATAGCTAAAGTATATTTGTAAAATTCCTCTACTCCCAAAGTCAAATGAACATATGGTTCAGAATTTAAAGACAATATAATGCTATAAGTGTAAGTTAAAATTCTGGCTTCCAAACACCAAAATTCTAA
Source organism: Pseudocheirus occidentalis (assembly GCA_028646575.1). Lineage (NCBI taxonomy): Eukaryota > Metazoa > Chordata > Mammalia > Diprotodontia > Pseudocheiridae > Pseudocheirus > Pseudocheirus occidentalis. Next base: position 242,600 of record JAQQSW010000012.1, on the reverse strand, counting down.
AAGAACCTACTTTATGTTTTGTTAATTAAAAAATAAAATGATTTCTAACAGAGTCCACCCCCTCCTATAAACGCTATTCTCCTATACTTCCATGAATCGTGTAGACATGTGCAGGTCACTGGAGTCCCTCCACATAACAAGACACTTTGCTTCTAAATCATTCAAGTAGAAAAATCAATTCACCCCTTGGAGATGCCCTTTGTACATGCAAAACTCCAGGACGCAAGTGACATAAGACTTCCAACAAACTGATATTGCCCCCTTGGCTAACAAGCAACCCAGGGCAAATGGATTGCTTTGCTTGTCGGTCCTCAGACAAAAATTTTCTGAATATCTGCACCTATCTTTCCACTGTTTGTATTTTGTTTAGATTGTTTGAGAAACTTCTTTAGCATAACAGCTTTTACAAATACACACTTTTGTAATCTTGTCCCTTCTATGACTTTATTCTCTTAAAGCAATATTTTGTTATCACACAGGCCTCCTTCTTATGTAAATCTGAAGCATCCTTTGACCTGACATTTTCCTAATCCATAGGCATTTGCCATCTTTTGAGTATCAGTGTTTGCTCACCACTGACAATCTTTGTGGTCTTACATTTTGCCTCTTCTTAGAAATCCAGATGGGTTCACTTGTCCTGTTATTTGATTGATCTAGAGTTGAGTTTAGTGTCCAAGATGGCACCAAATTATTGGAACCATCCATCTTTAGATCTGTTAAATATCTACCTAGTTGTTCAGAACTAAATTCTCTCAACAAGCCTCATCTAACTAGGCAATGGAATATTGAATTTTCCCTATGTCATTTTACATATTCAAATAACCTTGCTTATATCTTCATTTTCTAAGCTTTCATAGAATCATAGACTTTATACAACAGTGAGTTAAATAGGAATTCAGATGAAGGTGCTAGTCCAGCACCCTCATTTTACAGAAAACTGAGACTAAGGTGAGCAGTGTAGTTCATATTGCCTAGGTAAAGGTACTGTTTAAGCTTAGTCCCATTATTTCCCCCAACCTATCTATTTGTGATTTGCCTATGTACTCAGATTGCCTTATAAAAGATAAGAAAATCAGCCTAGAACTATGTGCTTGGAAACATAAAAGGGAAAAATGGAAAGGAAAGCCGGAATTTATTTTTCATATATGTTGTTTTGTTTTTCAGTTTAACAGCAATGCCCAGGATGTGAGCTGCTTTCAACATCTTGTCCAGGCTAATGTAAGAAACAAGAAGGTGCTGAAAGATGCTGTGAACAACATCACTGCTAAAGGCATCACAGATTATAAAAAAGGCTTTAGCTTTGCTTTTGAGCAGCTGCTAAATGTAAGTATCTTTGTCACTTCTCAGATGATTCCTAAACCATAGAAACAGAAGGTCAATGTCCAATTTCCAGATTTCATTTGGAGCAAAAGCCAATACTACTTTTCATCTGGCATTGGTTGAAAGCCAACCATCCCCTTTCCCTTTGCTTTGCTTCAAGAGCATGATCATTTTAAACTGGGAAACATGCACTTTTTCCCACTCTTTTAGAAATATTACCTAACTTGTTTTGTTTCCCCATCCCAAACAACTGAATTAGAATTGCATTAAAAATCAAATTAATATATATTGAATATATGATATATATACATGTATATATATTAAATATATAACTAATATATACTGAATAGTGTGCTGAAAGTGGAATCAGGAAGGCCAGGGTTCAAATCCTGCCTCAGTCACTAACTAGTTGTGAAACCCTGGGCAAGTCACTTAACCTTTTCATCTATACAACCAGGGGTTTAAACTTGTTGGCTTCTGATCTCCCTTCCAGGTCTAAATATGTGATCCTATGAATTCATTAGATATGCATAAACCTATCTAGGAAAGCAATATTCTTTGGGTTTTTTTTCAATTCTTCTCATCAAACCCTTCAAAATGTATACAAAAGGCATTAAATAAAAGTTTACTGAGTTGAATTTACTTGAATCTTTTGAGAATCTTTCCTCAATTTATCTATTACATTTCTAGTGACATTTTCTTTCAATTATCAGTCATTGGAGAGTTGACTTAGCTTTAAACATTCTGTTTTGGTCACCAAAGTGTTCAGTGGTTTTTGAGTAAATAATTTCACTCTACACACTATGTCCGCTGACAGTATAAAAGAAGAGAAGCTATGTGAGTGCCCAATAGAAAAAGGACTACAAGTCCCATAGTGCCTTTGGAATAAGCTCAAATAAGAACAAAAATTACCTGTAATTATTAAAGCTGTACATTGCTCTTTGAATGGCATCATAGAATTTCCCAATTGGAAGAGATCTCAGAGATCAACTAATTCAACCTCTACATGAAGGAATCACCTGTACAATAAGTGGCCATTGAGCTTCTTTTTAAAGATTCCTACTAATAGCAGAGTCTGACTATCCAGCCAACTCATTTCATTTTTGTATAGCTCTATAGTTTTTTTTTCTTGAAGCAAAATCTGATTTTTTTTTGCAACTTCCAATCACTTTGCCCTCTGGAGCCATCTCTTTTAGTATATAGTTCCTCTAACCCTCGTGTTTTAAACTTAATAAGGATAATTGAATGTTCTCTTATCATACCTTCCCTTATTTTTATTTTGCTTTCCTGTTAACCATTGGTTCTTTCATTTCAGATTGAAAGATTTTTCTCTTTAGTAGATGTGGAAAACAAAACAAAATAACATTTCTGTTTTGTCTGATGATAAGTATTAGTGAAAATTCTATCATTATCTTTTGATTTTTCTCTTCTCTCCCCCAAAAGGAAAAAAAAAACAATAGCAAACATGGGTATTGATTCAAATTAGAGTTACTCAATTATTATATAACATAGTATAAAGTTGTACCAATAGATTTTTTTTAATCTGTTGATTTGGGGGAGCTGACCAATCACCTTTCTGTTTATTTTAGTTCTACATTATTTAGGGAAAAAATTAGGGTAAAAACAAAAACATTACAATTATTTTGGATTTCACATATTAAAGCTCATGTCATTGTTGGAAAAAAATAAGAGAAACGCAATATTATTTTATTTTAACTATCAACAGATTTAGAAATATTTCACTTTATAAGTGGAAGAGAACAGTATTTTAAAGTGTAGTTTTTCATTCCTGAAATAGTAATCAAGTTTTCTGGGTCATAGCCTTTTAATTATTTTGGTTTGCCTTTCTGCATTCCCTCTAGTTTTGCTTATAATAGTCTGGTAATGAGGTGCCTGAAACCAAATGTAGTATTTTAGAAGCAATCTCACTAGAGAGGAAATATTAAGTCCCAGATTCATTACCTGCTGCCTCTGCATATAGGATCCAAATCATATTGGCCTTTTGTGCCAACACATAACATTTTCAAATGCTTTTCTAATATGTGCTCAGTTATTCCCAAGGTCTCTCTCAGAATTTCTTCTTTCCATTCTTTTCTTCTATATGAAATAGATTTGTTTTTTTTTATTTTCTCTCAATCATCATGTCTTGCCTTTTTCAAGTCGAATATCATTATGATCTCTCAAATGCTCCTACCATTTCACATTGTAAGATAGAATTTCCATAATCCTCATTGGTTCCTGAACCATCTTTTAATTTCTTGCTGTTTGGGAATTGCATACCAGCACAGTGTATCCACTCTTCCACATCAGTGATGAAAGCATTACATAGAATTAGACGTCTCACTGATCCCCATGGCACCACCTTAGATACCAGTCTGAATTAATTCCAAAAATAGTACTCCCTGAAATATTACTCTTTCATAGTGTCTACCCTATTATGAGCCTGAATTTCATTTACTTATTCATTTTAGTTTTAGTCAAATAATAATCTCTCCAATTAATTCTCTGTAAGCCATTCATTCATTTTTCACATGCTTCTTCTTGTAATTTGATTAAAATACACCATAATTTTACTATATTGTACTCTGATATACTAGAAAATTTAGTGTTCAATAAGTTATGAACAGTGTTAACCCTGGGCATAACAGATAGAATTTGTGTTATTGTCTGCAGATCACTTACGCTAGTATGCAATGGTTTCATGCCTTTCTCCTTTTTCCAATCAATATCTATTCTCAGGAAAAGATCTGATAATGTTCATACCAATATCAGTGATAAATTTTAATAATTTAACAAATGACAAAGTTTTAAACAAAGTAAATGAGTGGTAGAATTCTAGGAATCAGTAAACCTATGACAGGAGTAACTTGGAAAAAATGGAGTTACAATTCTTTTACTGCCAAAAAGGTCATTCACCAAAAAAATGACCCATCATTTGAAAGTGACACAACTTTTCTTTCTTTAAAGCAAACTACTTTTTTATTACAACACATTTGTACCAGTAGTTTCATTTTTGCAATATTATCTTAAAACTAATTCCTGCAAAATTCTATCATATAATAATAACCTTTAATGAAAAGATCTTTTGTTCAGTCAAAAATATTTTCATGTACTTCTCTCTAAATAGCAGAAAGTAAGATTTATTTATCCTTTGAAAATTGGGAGTGAGGAGCAAAATGAACCTATGACATTCATGTAGTTCTAAGTTTTAGGTAAGGATTTATAAATACAAACTCTCATAATAAGTGTATGCGATTGCAAACTAGAACATTGAACTTTTTAGAAAGATCAGAATTATAAATTGGTTACCTCTTTGCTACTCACTATTTTGGCAAATAAAATATTACTTAATATTTTTCATGTAGCCTTTTCTTCCCTGAACCTAAACTTCCTTCTAAGGGAACTTCTTTTCTTCACATAAAATTGTTGTAAGATTTTTTAGATGAATTTTCTTGCTTCACTTTTGTGTGTTTAGAGAAGATGTTACTCACCTGGATAAGGAAACGAATGTGTGAATTGCAAGTTAATGGATAACCAATAGCAATGATTTGCTATCACAAAGGTTTTGAAGGTAGTATTTCATAAAATTACAGAAACTGAGAGTTGGAAGGGACCTTGATAGCCATCTATTCCAAGATGGTTTTTTAATCTGAATTTTCTATTTGAATTTATTTGCTCCTTATAGTTGCTTCAGATAGTAGCCAACAGCTTAGCAACTGACACTTATATATTGCTTGCTAAGGTTCACAAAGAGCCTTCCTTTATATGCTAACCTACTAGTTTTTCAGAACAAACCCTGGGAGGTAGATGTGGCTATTAGTCCTATTTTATAGGTGAGGAAACTTTTAGGGAAGTTCTTTTTGATATAGTCTTATAAATAAGTAGCAATTTCTTATACCTCTTCTATTTGTTGACAATTTAAAACTTTAAAAACAACTATGAAGCAACATTTTCTTTAGTTTGATTTTTTTTATTATATTTTAAGCCACCAAAATTCATCTAAGAATCAATCCTTACCATGAATGCCTAAGCCCTCTCCAACATTTTTAGTTACAATTATATATGTAGTGTCCTTGCCTCCTAGTTACTTCCAAGATATGCTCTTTTATATCCTAAACATAATGATATTATACTTATGTTTTACAGTACAACGTTTCTAGAGCCAATTGCAATAAAATCATCATGCTGTTTACGGATGGAGGTGAAGAGAGAGCACAGGAGATTTTCACCAAATACAACAAAGACAAAAAAGTAAATACCATTTTATCACATTTTTTTTGAAAGCTCTTCTGATTCTTTTTTGTTTAGAAGTGGGAGTTGAGGGTAGGTTGAGAAAATATTGGTCACCAACAACCAGAAGATGATGTCATTTCTTGAATTTATAATAATTGATATTTGAGATACGTTAAGTAGTATGATCTAGTAGGGTTCAGCATTGTCTTCCTTAATTTTCATTGGATCTGTGGACTTTCTCTTCAGCTACGTAATTTTCAAGCCACCCCATCAATTGCACTCACTCACTATGTACTGAGGATACAAAAACAAAAGCTATAGACTCCAAGAAGTGTAAAGTGTAACTAGGAGACAAAATGTAAACAAATATGCACACCTAGAGATAAATAAATTTTTATGATATATGTCATGGGTATGTATATACATATATGTATATGATATAAATATACACAGGAGCACTCACCTATACATATTTTATAGAGAGTAGATGAAATGTCTTTAGAGGAAAAGACAGTATCAGCTGCTCATTTATTTTTCATCTTATTCAATTCTATTTATATTTTTAATGTTTTAAATTTATTTTAATTTATGAGATAAAACAAGTATTTCCATAAAACAGTATATAATTTTAAAAAAATTACACATGAAACTGCAACTCTATTGTGTAAAACTTGTTATTCTTTTTAAAGTTGTCATGTAAATTTCTTCTTACCTTTTTTTTTCGCCTGCCCCCACCCTAGAGATGGCTATTATTAGTTGTGTGTGTGTCTGTGTGTATGTGTATGTAAAATTATTCTATACATATTTCTATTTGTCAGTTTTCTCTGGGTGCAGATAATGTCTTCCTTCACAAGTTCTTTGTAGGTACTTTGGGTATTTATAATAGTCACAATAACTTATTCACTTAAAGTTGTCTTTAAAATGATATTGTTAATGTATACAACATTCTCTTGATTCTGCTTATTTCACTCCATGCAAGTCTTTCTATGTTTTTCTAAGATCATCAAGTCATTGTTTTTTTATAGCACAGTAGTATCCCATTACAATCATATACCACAACTTATTTAATAATTTAATTAATTAATCCTTATTCACATTTTCTCATAAATCCACTACATGATACACGATATTTGAAAGTTCCTTTGTTTTTCTTGACATTTCCTTGGTACCAATAATTTAGTAAAATGATTTAAAATATTCTTTTTTTTTTTGGAGGGGGGAGGGCAGAGTGATAGGGATTAAGTGACTTGGCCAAGGTCCCACGGCTAGTAAGTGTTAAGTGTCTGAGGCCACATTTTAACTCAGGTCCTCCTGATTCCAGGGCCTGTACTCTATTCACTGTGCTACGTAGCCACCCCAACTTAAAATATTCTGATATTACTGAAAATAGAAGCTACACAGATCCCAATCCTATCCCTATTCTATAGACTCCAAAAAAAAAAAAAAGGAATGATCAGAGACAGAGACATAGGGAAACATGGAAGACATAATAGTTACATAGACACAGAGATGAGGAAAATTAGAGAGAAAGATAATGTAAGAGAATGAAAAGAGCCAGATACTTTCTTTAAAAGGAAAATTATTACGTATTATATTCCAAAAAGAAATCTGAAAGAAACAAAACCTTCATGCTAAATTATATAGACTCACTTATACTACACGCATTTTTAGGATTTAAACAGTACATGATCACTGGGAAGCTGTCTGCAGTTGTAACCAATTTCCCTTTGAATTCAGGCCTCAAATCCAATTCTTGCCCCTCTTAGAGCACAGAGGTCAGCAGTAATATTGAAACAGTGTGAAAGTTGAAGTGTTTGAAAATCAGTCGCTAGTGTGATTAATGGTATGCTGGCATTATCCAAACTGGCAGCCATTCTAATACATTGGGTGGACTTGTAAAACATTCTGGTCCCTTCTACCGTCTAGCAACATATGCATCCCATCTGCGGTAAAGCAACACTCAAAACAAATGAATCTCAATTGCAAACATTTGACCTCTATAATCTCTATTTCTTATTTTAAAAAATATCCAGTGGCACTTTTATGGAGTAGTCAAATCAAAAGGATGCTTCTTTTAAAAAAAAAAGTATCAGAATTAAATGATAATGTTAGTTTGCTCAATATGAATACCCCTAAATGAGTTTGGGATTAAGTCCTGGGTTTTTAATTTTATTTATTATAACAGAAGCATCAACTCTGTTATAATTATTGTTGAATTATCTATTATCTGTCCTGATCAGAGCATGGAGTGATCATTTTAATTAACTCTTCTGATAGGCTAATAGGCAATTATACCATTCATGGATTACCAGCTTTCAAAGAACTCATATACAGTAAAATTCACTTAACATTAAAGCTATATTGAATACAACTTAATCTCCCTGTGGTAACTGAGGAGATACATTAGCTCAAAGTGGCTTCAGATCATCATTGTAAACATAAATTACGATCGTATAGGTGTGTGGTAAATGCAAGGTCGTAGAGATTTTCAGCAAAAAAAAAATGCTAGATAAACCTGCTTATTATATTTTGACGCCCTCTGCCCAAACTAATTTTATGTTCCATTAAATCTTATAGTCAGAGTATTGTTCAAGTTCAAGAACTTTCCTTTTAAAAACAGCAAGTGCTACGTTTATCAGGTCTGAGTTTGCCCCTTTGAAATATGTCTTAATTTTCTGGAGAGGGGAACATCTTTGGCACAAATTGCAATTTAAGAACAAAGTACAAGGAATGTATTGTTCTAATTACAGAGATGTGAAAGGATCAGCAGTAAGTTATTGAAGGACCCTTTCATTTCTAACCTTGTTTCACCTTACTGCCCTTCATGCACTCTGCTGTGTAGGGAAGGTGGATCAAGAGCTGTTCCCTTTCTGACTCTGCCTTCTATCCCTGCACATTGGCACAATACCAACCAAACCACACATACACACACACACACACACACACACACACACACACACACACACACACACACTCTCTCTCTCTCTCTCTCTCTCTCTCTCTCTCTCTCTCTCTCTCTCTCCTAGAATGGTCTCCACAACTCCACCAATCTCACAAGACCTCTCCTCCTTGAGGTCTTCTCAGTCCCCCTATGTCATAGTGATTTTTCTTCCCTTCTATTTTACTGCATTATTTTTTCTGAAAATTTCCTTTGCTTCTGTCTTAAACTATCTTTCATTGTACTTAATGATGTCTCTGCCATATCCTTCTAATCACAGTTAAACAAGGACAATGCCGTTTTTTGTCTTTGTGTCCCCAGAGATGACTGTTGTGTCCCAACCATAATCCAGACTTAATGTACTTCATAAATGTTGAATGACTTTGGACTGGCTGTCGGAAGTCTCTGCTGTGCCATTGGTTCTCAGTGTGACCTTAGACAAGTAACTGAACCTTAAATTAGATCACACGGCCTCTGAGGTTCCTTCCATTTGAAATTCAGTGCTGTCAATAAAATGTGTGTGAATTTTCTTATGCTTTAAAAGAAAATAACATTAAGTTCAACAAACTTTTGTTAAGTAAGTGCCTTGCCACATGCCAGGAGCTTTGGCTATGAAATTAAATTAAATAGTCCCTTCTCTAGTTAAGTTTACTTTCTACTTTATTTACAGATAAGTAAAGATGAAGTAAATACAAAAATAATTCAAAAGATCCACTATTAATTGTGGAATCTAGAGAGACCCTTGAATCAATAAATCAACGAGAGTTTGTTATGGGCCCGTGTGCCAGACACTAGGCCAGGTACTGGGGATGCATAAACAAATAAGAAGGAAGGCACTGTTCACCAGGACCTCAGAATGTATAAGCAGATGACGCTTGAGCTGAGTGTTAGTGGGGGTTCTTGAGGTGGAGTTGAGGACAGAGACCATTTCAGGCATGGGGGAAAAGCTTGTAATAATGGATGTTGTCATGTCATAGGTAGGGAACAGCATGTAGATCTGTCATCTGGATTACAGCACCCATGGGAGCAAGAAATGTGTAACCATTGTGGAAAGAGACATTGGAGTTAAATATAAAAGGCTTTAAATGCTTTACAGATTAATATATATTTTATCAAAGAAGAAATACGGAGTCATTGAAGAGTTTTGAAGAGGGAAGTGACATCACATCTGTACTTTAGCCATCTCAATCTGACAACTGTGTGGAGGAAGAATTGCACTGGGGAGAATCTGGACGCAGAGCAACCCTGCAGGAAACTTTTCTATTAGGGGAAAGGTGATGAGGGGACATGTTGAGTCAATAGAAGTAACAGGACTTGGTGATTGATTTAATAATGAGGAATAAAAAAGAGTGGATAATGTTGCAAACCAACAAAGTTTTTCAAGCTGATGATTTATGTACAAATAAAATTATTTTCAACATAGCTACTTTATCCATAGGTGCTCTATGTTCATTAGTTTTAATATCTGTATTCCATCAGGAATCTCTCATGACTGTGAATTGTAGGATACCGTGATCTGAAAAGAATCAAAATGGGAGCTAATCCAAAGACAAAAAGAAAAGGCGTTTTATCAAGCCCTTATTATGTGCCAGAAACCATGCTAAGTGCTATGAATACGAAAACAAAAACAAAGGCAGGGGCCGACTTCAAGGACGTTACATCCTAATAGAATAGAGACAGTATATATACTAGCATGGAGCATGATCCAGATGAGGAGAAGGATAAAGGACTGGCATAATTAAATAAGGCACATTTGCAAACTTACATTTACATATGTGCATATGTAAAAGGGTTTGCCATGAAGCCAGGCAGCTACACATTCATTTACATATATGTGTACATGTGCATGTATCTATGACTAGACCTATGACTTCACTTATATAGGAACCCTTTGATGAAAAACTGCCCCTACTATTTATCTTCTCTAAAATTTGTGGGCTTGGAGAGGTGCTCAGAGAACTCAGAGGTTAAATGGCCTCCCTGAATGGGGTCACACAGAAGTAGAAGTCAAAGGTGGCATCTGAACCCAGGTGTCCCTGTCTCTAAGGATAACTCTCCATTCACCATACCATGCTGAACTTATGTGTATGCATGCATGCATATGCATACATACACATATAAATGAAGTAAGGTGAATTAAGAACTAATACTTTTATTTTTACATAACTCTGTTTCTGGAAGTAAATATTATCTATCTAAAAATATTAAATAATAATTAAGTAAAAATTATAATTAATTATGTTATATGTTGAATAGTATTATAATAAACAAATAAATAATAAAATGTTAAATATTATTGCTATTTTAAAAGATTATTTTTTTCTTCATTCTAGTCACTTTACTATGCAAATACAGTATTTAAGAGATTGTGTATTTAGGGGCATGATTAACAACTAAATAAAACACTCATCTTATACAAAAATCTAACCAAGTCATAGAAGGATTTTCCTCTCCCACTGTTCAATTATTATTTCTGACAGCTACTTTATAAAGCTACACATGCCCTGTTTTTTAATAACAAGGCATTGTTTAATGTCAGAAGAGAATAATTTTACAAGTGCTGGGCATTCAATTACAATATATAGGCAAATACATGCATATGCGCATATATGCATGTATGTATGTATTGTACACACATGTATATGTGTATGCATATACTGTTCTGTGCATACATATTATGTATGTGTGTATACACACACATTATTTTGTTCCTCAAACTAGATCCTTAAGCTAGAAATAAATAGATCACTTTGATATGGTGATATACAGGTTAAAATGTGCTTTACTTATAACTCTTCTGATCAATAACTTCATTTTACATAGGAAGAAACTAAGAGCCCTGGAATTTCAGTGCTTTGCCCAGGCTCGCACAACTAGCAAGTATCAGCACCTCCAGCTGAACAAGGCCTCTTTATTCTAAGGCCGGTGTGTTTTCCCTAGCGTCACGCTATAATATTGCTCAATTTGGAAACTCCAGATGACCATTTAAACTGGAATAGTGGTGTTAGCTGTAGCAGCAGTGGGTCTACTGTAGCTTTATTATCACTTAACTGGTGTATGTTTAATTATGTCAATACATCATCTCTGTGCCCAAATCATGTACATACTGTTCATGTGAACTGTCATGAAATAGCAATATTCAGTATAACTCAATAAACATTTATTAACCAGAGTTTTTGTCTCTAGAACTGTGATAGGTTCTTCAGAGACTGAGAGAGAGAGAGATAGAGAGAGAGAGAGAGAGAGAGAGAGAGAGAGGGGGGAGTTCTGTCATGCAGGATTCTAGTGACAGTTTACATCATATACTCAGAGGAGTAAATATAGAATAATTTCAGGAGGGAGGGAGTTCTAACAATTAAGGGAATGATGAGAGGTCTCACATGGCATTTAGCAACAGAGTTGAGTCTCGAAGAAAGCTGTGGATTCTAAAAAGCAGAGGTGAAGAGTGGAGCACATTCCAGTCATAGGGAACCATGTGTGCAGAGGTATGGAAATGGGAGTTGTAATGATAGGAATGATGAACAATTAATAATAGGCCAGGTTCATGGGAACAGAAAATGAATAAAAAGAAATAACTTGAAAAAAGAGGAGAAAATCTAAAATTTATCTTAGAGGCAGTGGGGAACCAGGATTTTACACACTATGGTAATAGTGATCAGATCTATGTTTTAGGAATACTCATTTGATTATTATATGGAGCAGAGATGTCAAACTCACTTCCTGAGGACTGTATAAAGCCCATTACACTCCCAAGTGTGGCTCAAAACAGATTAGAACATACTTGGGAAATATTTAAAACAATACATAAAAATATAATAAAACATAGGTAATATTACTAAAGAGGGTACCCAAAGAGGGTTAAGGCTGCCTGAGACCCCAAAACACCAACATGCCGGGTCCTGCCGAAAGAACTGGACTCAAGTCTTCTCAGCCAAAGGAAAACAAAGTTTGTTGAAAGTTCAAGTTCGCCGTATGGGGTAGACTCTTAAGGAGTCAGTCTGTGCTAAGTTGTTCTATGGAGCTTTCACACAGAGCAAGTCTATGCTAAGCTATTCCAGGGTGCTCTCACTCAGATGGAGGGAAGATGAGGTCTTATATACAGAGGAATCTAGGGGTGGTTTAGAGGAGGAGCCTGGAGAGGGTCTTCAGGAGGAGCCAATGAGGTCAGACTCCAGTAATGAGTTTGGGGAGGGACTTCAGGTGGAGTTAATGAGATCAATGCAAGAGTGGATTGATATTTTGATAGGCTGCAGGGTGGAAATCAGATGAACAATGGAGGGCCAGGCTAGTAACAGAGGTTTGGGCCTAGCCACAATGAAATACTTATGGCCTCTGCAAATGCCTCCTGAAGTGGGAAGATTCAATCAGATTTCAAGGGGTTTCCCAGAGCATATACCTCAAAGATTCAAGGAGAGCTCAAGGTGGTGGGGGGGGGGGGGCAGTCCCAGAGCCTACACCTCATCATTACTATATTGGTAATTGGTAGTATTAATAATATTACAATTATCATTCAATACATGGGCCTCAGGGATCTTATGTATGCATTAATGGCCCTTATTTCTATTTGAGTTAGAAACCACAGGTTCAGAGGATGGATTAGAGGAGCGAAAGACAGGAAACTGGAAGTACATTTAGGACTATTTCAATAGTCCATACAAGAGCTGATGAGTACAGTATTCCTGTGTGTGGAAATATGAGAAAGAGCTTGGAGGCAGACACAACCAGATGTGTCGATTGATTGAATGTGGGAAATGAGGAAGACAGAAGACTCAAGGTCAACTCCAGAGTCCCAAATGTTGGAAGTGTAGTAGGTTTGGAAGAGGGATAGACTTTAGAGGAAATATAATGACTTTTGCTCTAGAAATGTTAACTTTAATATGCCTACAAGGCACTAGGGTAAAATATTCAACACAGAGTTTTTAATGTTATAGGAATTCAAGAGTGAGAGGAGCCTAGGGTGGCTAGGTGTCACAGTGAATAGAGCACTAGTCAGGACCTGAGTTCAAATATGACCTCAGACACTTAACACTTACTAGCCATGTGGCCTTGGGCAGGTCACTTAACGCCAACTGCCCTTCCAAAAAGCAAAAAAAAAAAAAAAAAAAAGAGAGAGAGTGAGAAGAGCCATTAATATAAATTTGAGAGTAAACTGCACACAAATAATCATTATGGGACCTGATGAAATCACTAAAGAGAATGAAAAGAGCAGAGAGCCTTCGCCACACTTAGTGAATGAAAAGATGGTGAGAAACAGGGCAAAATGGGGGTTGAAGGAGGATTGAGGGAGGAGGGGAGACAGCGAGAGACAGAGACAGAATGAATTATAGAAGAAAAGTATGGATGGGTTACAGTGTCAAAAGCTATAGAGAATTAGAAATGTGAATTGAGAAAAGGCCATTGGATATAGCAGTTAAGATGTCATGGGTAATCCTGGAGAGAATTTCAATTAAGTGGTATTGTTAGAAGCCAGATTGCAAAGGATTGAAAAACGTGTGATAGATAAGAAAACTGAAACAAGGTTAAATAAATGGCCTTTTGTTGTTGTTTGTTTATTTGTTTAGGATGGGGTTGATAAACATGTTTCTAAGTAAAAAAAAAAAATTAATTCATTGAATTTACATTGGTTGAAAATGGAACAGAGGGAACAATCAAACGGGCAAGTCCCTTAGAAAGAAATGAGATCAAGAGAAAGAGAGGCTGTAGTTAGACTTGGTAAGGAGCAGAGCCATCTCTTAAAGTATAGAGGAAAAGAGAGAATGAGAAATGATGAAATGGTGTTTTGAGTCTAGCTTATTTTGACACTCTGGACCCAGCCTTAAAGTATATAATTTCTGGAATCTCACAATGTGACCTTTGAATGAGAGAGAGAGAGAGAGAGAGAGAGAGAGAGAGAGAGAGAGAGAGAGAGAGAGAGAGAGAGAGGGAGGGAGAGGGAAGATCTAGTACCAAAATCATCAAGGATGTCTGCCATCTGATGATGGCTTTCCTGAGTTGGGGCCTACAAGGAATTTTTTCAGAAGAGTTGTTTTCCCCCTGTGGTTAGGCCTCTGTCATGTTACAAAACAACACTTGTGGTTTTTTTGTTTGTCTGTTTTTTAAATATTATTTGCCAGGGAGGATCCAGACAGAAACCTATTACTAACAAGTTTGCAAGCCGGATAATTCATGGGCCTTTAGATCCTGCTTTCTTTTTTGATACCGTGATTTAGGAATATTGTCTGTATATGCTAAATGGAAGAGCTTATTACTTGGAAAATTGCTTTTTGTGCTTAGTCCAGCACAGCTGATCACCAATTATATTTCATTATCAATAACTCTTAAAATATTCTCAGGACAATCATTAATCAAAATTGAAAAAATTCCTGCTGGTTTCTTATTGTGCTTATTATAGATGCTTTCTGTATAATGAATAATGATGAAGTCTTGTAAAAATTATGGGGGGGAGAGGGAGTGGGAAGAATAACTTTTTGTCTAATAATTGTGTATAAAGGCTTGGATTCAAAGATGTCCAAAATAGTTCCGTCTATCAAAAGATTAATGCTAACAGTAGAACTAATGGATTTTTTTTTTTGGTGAAATCAGAAACTATAAGCTCACATTCCTCTGGAATGTGTTTACAAAATTTTCCTCAAAATATGTGATCAATAGGATGAAAAATATCCCCGTTTCCCAGGTAAGAAAACTCAAACCCAGAGAAACAAAGTGATCTGCCCCTTAAATATCTAGCAGGATTTGACTGACTCAACCATTCTTTACTTGATGCCATGCTACTTCTAAGCTTCTTGATTTCTTAGACACCTTTAATTTAATTTTCAAGTCTCTCCCAGGTTAAAAAAAATGTTTTATAACATATTTAAACTGCTTTACTAGTTATTAAAGTTGATAACATCACTCTTTACAGAGCACATAGCTGAGATTAATTAAATAATATCAGTATACTCTCTGAGTTATTTAATATAAGCTAAAATTTTTGAGAAAGCTAAATCATTAATATAAAATAATACATTATGGAGCACAGGGGGGCGTTTAGTTCCTTTCCCCATCCCTGGAAAACAGTAAATGTTTTCTTTAAAATCCTTAGTAAAATATTCACTTTAAAACTAAAACAATGAATAATAAAAATAATTAAGGACACTTCAACTATTGTATTTGTTTATACCCTTTTCACATTTGACTGTTTTCTATAATCTATGGTACAGTATTAAAATGAGTATCTTTGCAAGTTTAACTGACTAAAAATCAATCATGAAAATTCTTGTGATATGATCCAAGATTCTGACAAAACTGTAAAGTTACTGCCATTGACTAACTTATTTGGAACGTTCCAAACACTAAATTTTTGTTTCTTAAGTGTCCGCTGTCTTGAAAATTCTGAAGTGCTTCATAAATATTCATTTGCTCTATTCAGTTTAATTTTAAAATGTAGTAAGCATGTACTATGAGATAATAATGATAATACTACTAATAATAAATGAAAGCTATCATTTATATATTTTTGCAAAGTGAGACCATGGAGGAGACAAAAAAAAAAAACCCAAAAAACAAAACAAAACATCTCTGCCTTGATGGAGTTTATGTTCTGGTGAGGGGAATAAAGCAAATTCGTGGTTGTTCAATGGTGTCCAACTTTTCATGACTCCATGGACCATACTGTCCATGGGGTTTTCTTGGCAAAGATAGTGCAAGAGTTTGTCATTTCTTTCTTCAGAGGATTAAGGCAGAGGTTAAGTGACTTGCCAGGACACAGAGCTAGTAAGTGGGGTCGGATTTTAACTCAACTCTTCAGACTCCAGGCCCACCTAGCTATCTCCTAAGACGTAGTTATAGATGATTAAATATGTGCAAGATATACATAATCATGATTTCATTGCAAAATAAGCTCTTCAATTTCCTACCCCTATTAAAACTATTGTGCATTTTTTAATTTAAAATAAATCACCATTTCAAAATCATAGTAAAATTTAGAGAAAATTATTTCTTGAAATCATGCCATTATTTTATGAATCCATTTTAGCTTCCTATTGCTTTTGACTTGGCATCACTAGGACTATTGAATATTTTATATATGTTGCCAGCCACATCGCATTAGAAATAATTCAGAGCATTCCAAAGCAGGGCAACTGGGATTCATCAGTATAAATGGATAAATGAGGACAGCAGATGTGTGACACACATTAACAAGGGTGAAAAGTTCAAGAAATAAGACTATAAAGTTTGATTTTATTTTATTTTTTTGGTGTCAGAACTGCTATTCTTGGATGCTAATCTGACTAATTATAGATAGGTATCGCTTTAAGATTGAGTCTCTGCTCATCTACAGCTGTGTTAAATTACAAAATGTTTGCTTCCCAATCTTTACCTACATTTCCATTCCTCACAGGCTCACTCATGAACAGGAATTTCTTACAAACGGTGCCAAACTGAGATGAACAGTATAATCGAGTCCAAACAGGTGAAGGGAGAAGGGAGAAAATTAGTACCAGACATAACATTGATGAAGATAATTCCCAGGATCAGTGAAAAACTAAAAAGCATTTGACTTGGCTTAGAACAACCCAAAGGCCTGCTCAGAATATAAAGGCATGTCATTTTTGTCTGTCTAAAGAGCAATTTGCTCATTTCAAGTAGATTTATAATTGAATCTGGCCACAAACTCCAAAGAGATGCTAAAATTCTCAAAAATAAACTTTTAGAATTTTCACTAAAACTGATGGAGCAGAAAGAGGAAAAGACTAAGACGGAATCATAGTCACCATTATTATGAAGTATTTTCATAGTGAAATAATGAATTGCAAAAGGAGTTGTCCTCCAAGAAGAAAGATATTATTCATTTTAAAGGTTACTAGTATTTATATTTTAAAATACATGTAGAAGCAACACTCACAATTCTCCCAAATTAGGATGCCAGATGGGAAATGGAAAACAGGAACATATGTCCTTTAAAAGTAGCCTCCAGAAAGCTAGTTTTGTGTTTTGGCTTTTTTTGTATACAGTGTAAAGGAACATTTAACAATTATTTTTCAAGAGTTGGTGAAGAACATAGTACTCGTGGGAAACTATCCGCCAAACATCTGTTTTCTCTGCCAATCTTCCAGAACAGTCAAGAGCAAAGCCATGGGGGGAAAAGTGATTTAACCATATCACAATTCTTTCCTACTTAGATTGTTTGTTTTTTGAAAGACTAAGCCAAGGCATCCAATGCTGAGTTTCTGTATGCATAGTTTTAAGTACTTGGGTTCTTTACAAAAAGATTTGAGTGCTTCAATTACATCCCTATTAGTAGTCATTCCAAGGGCTAAACAAACCTGCTATTAACTATACCAAGATACGTAATTAATGTCATCCTTAACTCCTAACTCATCATCTCCCATGTCCAAAGTCCTGTCATTTCTATCTTGTTAACATCTCTTGTATAATCATCATTCTTACCTCTGATATTGCCACCATCCTGATACAGGCCCTTGTCACCTCTTGCATAAACTTTGCAATAGTCTTCTCATTATTTTCCCTGCCTCAAGCCTCTCCCGCTCCAGTCCATCTTTTTTCTCCCTCCATAGGAAACTGTATTTATTTGCTTTTAAATCATTAGTAAAATATTCACTCCAGCTATTGAAATTATCTTCCTAAAATATAAGCCATCATGTAAGTCTGCTCTCTCTTCTCATTCAATAAACTCTAGCAGCTCCCTATTACCTCTGGGTTCAATTATAAAATCTTCCTTTAAAGCTCTTCAAGAACTTTTCTCCTCCTGGCTTCTTTCAAGGCTGAGCTAATCTCCTAACTTCTGCAAAAAGGTGTGTGTGTGTGTGTGTGTGTGTGTGTGTGTACACATATGCATGATATACATACACACATATGTGCATGTACATATGTATGTGTATATCTGTATCTGTCTACCTATATACATATCTGTCTATATATCTACCTATCTATCTATATCAGGCTAAGGGACATCTAGGAAATTTTTACAGAATCAGATGATGGAGTCTCTTACATAGGAGGAACAGCAAGAATGTCAGTCACAGGATTGAGAGTACGTGGAGAGAAGGTGTAAGAAAAATTGGAAGGCAGGAAGGGACCAGGTGTATACACACACAAATGTACATATATGTGTGTGTAATGCATACAGATACACACACACCTCTGTGTATACATCTATACATACACACCTGTGTGTGAATACATGCAAACATGAGATAGACATGAATGATACATACACATGTAGATGTGTGTATAGAGATGTTTGTGTGTTGTCTTCTTCCTAAGATTGTGACCTTCCTTGAAGACAGGGACTGTTTTTGTCTCCCTTGTCTCCACCTCTCTTGGCACAGTGAGTGCTACACAGAAGGCATTTAATTATTGCTTGCTGATTTGCCCAAAGCTGTACAGGTATAAATAAGCATCAGGGATGTTATTTGTGCCACTCTCTCCCAACCTTTTTATTCCTCAAAAATAACAAACTATTGCTTTCCTTCTTTCTGCCTGACAGATACATTGTGATGATTAATGAGAAAATCTGATTAAAAGAGCTTCAGATTCATAACAGAAGTGGAGTATAAACCTTTAAAAAAATCTGTAACCCAAAACTTTAGTGCTTTTAATGTTACAAAAAAACCAAGTTTATCAAAACTGAGGGGCATCTATCTTTTTCAACGGTGATATTCGAAAAACAAATTGTACAAAATGAATTACAGAGAAGAGTATAAAAACATATTTTAAATTTTTCCATGGGAATTTAGCGATGCTTTATTTGAAACCTATTACTTATTCAGAATTCCAAAAACTCATTAGTTTTATGATTCCCACAAAAAGGAAATATTAAAAGAAATGCCTATTTCTAATCAATCTTTTTACTATCTTATTTTCCTGCTTAATTAATATTTTTAGTTGAAATTTTAATATAAGTCATATCCTGAGCACAGCAACCTTATCCATTTGGTGCATGAAAATGGAGTGAAGTGAAATATATGTTGTGGGAAGTTGTGTTGATGGCGTCTTCCCCTTGACCCCAATCAGAAGAGCCCGTTTTTTTAAATGAATCTTCTCAGTGTCACTGACAGTGAAATATTTGGAATTACCCAAGAAGGGCATCTGAAATAAATCACTCGACTGATTGTTTACTGACCTCTCCAAGCCAGTCACCTCTCAGCTGATGATGCTTTGGACTTAACATCAATTTTGCATATTGTTTAGAAATACAGTGTGCCCAAAGCTTATCACTTCTTTGTCAAGTATTGTAAATATACAAAGACGGAAATGGGGGTGGGGGTGGAAATTTTTCTTATTATCTTAAAATAGGAAACAGTTTATTATAATTGCTTTAAGCAAAATGACCGATGTGATAATTTTTTTCATAAATTTAAGTATCAGATCATACGATACCATAGTCTTCATTTATTTAAAAAAAAAAGCAAGTTCAGCATTTACTTGATGCTATCATTACTGTATTGCGAGATTTTTTTCAAAAATATAGCCAACAAAATTTTATTTCTTAGGATGTTTATAGGAAAAATATAGTAACTATTTTCATCTTTAAAAAAAACCAAGATTTTGTGTTCAAAATAATTTCTTTATATGTTAATTTGCTTTTTAAAACAGCTGGAAATTCACAGCATCCTTGACACCATATACAATGAGCAGATGGTACTGAACTCCAAAGACTAGTTTACAAGCAGCCCAAATGAACAGTGTGTCTGGGTAATCATATTTGGATTCTGATTTGTTTCCTCCTTTTTTATTTCATTGATTCCCATATTAATTTTTTAAACAAAATCTTAATGTTCAGACATTTTACTGCTGAGTAAATATATCAGGAACTCAGAGCAGCTCCATTACATACCAAAGCATTGACTACATTTTGGACAGTGTGTTTGGTCCCCTTCATAACAGAGTTGGGTAAATTTGAGAAATTAATGTGATTGAGTTCTTCCCTCCAAATTTAATTCAAGGTTTGTTTTCAGATTATTGTCACTGGAAGAGATCTGGCCTAATAAATAAGGTCACTTGACACACTTTCTTTGGTCACGCACATGATTTTCCTATTTATGCACTGGATTTTATGTACCATTGCTATACATTTCATTGTGTTTTAGAAGTTAAATAGTATTGTATCATGTCTCTTTCTTAAGATTCCTATTACTTAGGAATTTAAAATTCCCTGTATAATTAAGACTAGTAGGAATCAAGGAGCTAATTTATTCATCATTCAGAACCTGTGTACATTTTGCTAAGAAACATGTTTAATTCAGAAATGCAAACTTTAAAAGGACAGTGCTTTGGGGTCTTTTTTCAGTCCTAGTGGTGGGTGTCATTTAGAAATAGCCTTAAACTTTTATTGCCATTTTATTGTCACTTGAGATAAAATGAGCTAAATTGTTTCTTTTTCATTCAGTAGTCTTTATGTACCAACCTTTAAGGACACTGGGAAAAAGATCCCCCAAACTGTGAGAGGGACAGTTTCCTACAGCTGGCAGTCATTTCTACAAAAGACCTCTTTAAGGCAAATTTGAATATGCTGAGTAGGAGTTCATCTGTGCATGACCCTGTTTAAGTGTAGGGTGGAGAGTAGGAAGAATCACTGTGCAAATGAGACAGACAGAATGAACTACGTTTTAAGATAGTACTAGTGTAGGTGAGGAAATGCAAGTACCATGGGCTTTTTTCCAGGGCCTAGTGCTACTCTAACCCCATATATAGTAACACTAGCATTACAGAATGGATCAGTAAATATTTATTTGTCAGATACTCTGCTAAGTGCTAGGAATACCAAAAGAGGTCAAAGACAATCCCGGACCTAAAGGAGCTTACAGTGCAATGGGAACAACATGTAAACAGATTCCAGTCATTGAGAAGATTGGGATTTAGGGAGGAAAATAATGTGTTCTTTTTAGATGTATTGAATTTAAGGTATCTACTGGATATACAGTTCAAGATGTCTAAAAAAGAATGTTGGAGATGCTGGATAAGAGGTCAGCAGACAAACTGCGGTAGGAAGAGTCAAGAGTCATTTGAATTTTGTTGTTGGGTTGTTTCAGTTGTATACTGTTCTTTGTGACCCCATTTGGGGTTTTCTTGGCAAAGATACCAGAGTAGTTTGCCATTTCCTTCTCCAGCTCATTTTAAAGATGAGGAAACTGAGGCAAAAAGTGTTAAGTGACTTGCCCAGGGTCTTATAGCTAGTAAGTGTCTGAGATCAGACTTGAACTCAGGAAGATGAGTTTTGCTGATACAAGTCTAGTGCACTATCCACTGTGTCATCCAGCTGCCCAATCATTAGCATAGACATGGTAACTAATCCATGGGAGCTGATTAGTTTGTTCTTCACAGTCCTCAGCAGAATCAAGTCTTGCAAGGGTCTGAGACACTTTACAATTTTCAGACCCTCTAACATCAAATAAATGCATAGAAAGAGCAAAAAAAAAAATCAGGCCACTTTTATTTCTCTCAGAGCTTCAACACAACAGGTCATAAGTATTCAAAAGATCTGAATGATATGTGCTATGGCACATTTGCAAATTGTGGAAATTTTTCTTCCCAAATGTCAAATGTAAAACAGTGTTGTTATAGGATCAATGCCAATGTTATTAAATTGTAGTAAGCACAGTAAAATGATAATGACCCATCTCTGACTTCATGTCTTCCTGTATGTTTTGATATCTGATATTTTTATTTCAATTTTACTGCCTTCATTGCTATATAGTTGCATTACCATTTGTTCTTTGGAGGTTTGCCTATTACAAAATTAAACTTGAACTTTGCATAGCCGATAATTGCAGAGGTGACAATTTCCAGTAACTGGTTTCTGCTGGGAAATGAGAAGCTCCTATGGCCTTAATTTTTTTCCAGGTTGACCTTGTGGTTTGGGAAAATATTTCAACTGCATGGAGGGACTCTATGCTAGGAGAATCAGAGGGAAAAAGTAAAGTATTTCAAGATAAAGGAAGGTATGGGCATAGTATTTTGAGAAGGTAGTCTGATTAATTTTTAATAAAAATCTATCTCCAGATAAAATAATCCATCCTGGAAATACTAAAGAAACCCTGAGTTATAGTTTTAATAACCAGCTAATCAATGTTACTTAAAGCCTTAATGAATGGGTAGTGATTTATAGGGCATTTTCTGAGGAATGTAAAATCAAATTGCAAAAACCCAAGGCCCAAATTTTGAATTAAATTGAATGTTTGTAATCATTTTTAAAAGCTCAATCATATTTATCTCCCTCTATATATGTATATATGTATATACATGCAATACTTACATAATATACATTTCCTGTCTGAAAATATTATCTAGTTTATGCATAATAAAATTTTATTCCCACATCTATGTAGGGTTCTCCCCTCTAAAAATTATTATCTTAAGTAAATGTAGCCTAAAATAAATTCATTTAGTTTTTAAAAGCTTTATTTCATCCTTAGAATTATTTATCAAATAATCAGAAATGTGCATAAGTGTAGATGGGTCTATGTATACACACACTGATGATATTATATTGAATGAATACAACTATTACATCCAAAAATGTAAGATTTTGTAAAGACATCTAAAAATATGCAGTACTTGGTATCCACAAATCATTTTAAATGCTCAATAATGTGCATTTTACATATATCACTTATGTTTTATTCTTCCAATTTTTTTACGAAGAAAAAAACAACAATATACTAGTGAATTATTTCAGGAAAATAATCCTAGCTCATTAAGTTTTGACAAATACAGTCTTTAGCTAGTTCATTAATTGTTCCACAGGGTGGCAGTAATACAATATGGAACATTTGAATCAAAACCCCATAGCTACAATGGAATAAAGAAGGAATGTGCAGAAAACCAGCTTCTGTTTGTGCCAATAGCAGTCTCCACCTACATACAACAGAATATATCATAAATGTATTTTAAAACTTTTAATGAACATTTAAATATTTAACTATACTTTTACACTCTGCTGAAATGTTTTGTCAAAGACTAGTTAATTTCTGTCTTTGAAATAGACAAATGTGTGGTGGTGGTGGTGGTAAAGGTTACTTTGAAGGTATCAGCTTGAATATGAACAGAAAACACTCTTAAATAGAACCCTTGTTGAATATTTACGTTTCTGAAAAGGAATCCGTAAGTTATCATTGAAATGGAAGAGAGGAAAGGCAAGTGCTTAACTTCTGTCTACAAATATAAAGTATATCTGAATGAATAATTTAACCATTATGGGTGTGTTGGTATGGGGATTTATCTCTATTCCCTTCTAGTTATAAAACCAATGACAGATATCTTGGATCATAGATCAGAGCTAAGAACAGTCAGGACATGTAATCTAACTAACTTATTATAAGATAAAAATGGAGAACATACCACCTGTCTAATGTCACACAAGTAGTAAGGTTGGGGAAGATTTGAACCCAGGTCCTCTGAAACCAGTACAGTTTTCTTTCTACTCTATCACACTGCCTGCATCAAATGACTTTGTAAAGACTTCAACTATAGCATATCCTTTATTTGTTTTAATTGAGCAATCCTAAGAGTTATAATTCTTTCAAAAGTAGTGTATTTGTAATTTTTAATTATTTGTACTATTCATTGAACTTGTCCCCGGAGAAATATTTTTAGGGGGAAAAAGCACTTTTAAAAAACATTTATGTAATGACAAATGAAAATGAAAAGTGGCAGATGAGGTGGAGAGTATACTAAATACGGTAACTATAATTATTGAAGCATAATCAGTTTTGATGGGAAGTCAGAGGGCCATGTGCAAATGGTGAATAAAATAACAGATAAAAAACAGTGAACTAAGTTCTGTTCCCTTTGGGACATTTGAAAAACAGCAAGTTAAAACAAGGAGAATTCAATATGACAGGGTGTACACTTCTATGGCCAGCCAAGTTCCTGCCCTTCCTTATCTATAGCATCCTCTGCTAGCTTCATGTAGACAAACACATGGGAAAGAAGCAATGCATCTGAGGTAAAACATATGCATAGAAAACAGTCTGGCTATTTTGACTGGCTCTTTTTTGTTGTTGTTATGTTTTGTTTTTGGATGGCCTTGACTGTGTAGACTGATAACATCATTCGAACATTCAAGTAGGATTGACTGTAGACAACATTTCCTTAGTGTTGAAAAATGCATGTTTTTTATAGATCCACATAGAATGGGTTCCACTCAGCTTCCTTTTCTCTTTGTTGTAAAAGGGTTGGAATTCCTATTCCATCATTTCTGAGAAAGAAATGTACTTCCAAATATAATACACTTAAAATACTTCATTTGAAGGTAATATGTTTTATTTAGTATAACACCAATGAAGTTAGATATTTCTTATAAGTAGAACTTTCTTTTAGTGAAATTGACTTTGACCAACAGTGATGTATACTTTCACCATTTTACCTTGAACATATTAAAAATGGTCTAATAAAGAATGTACAAGGAAATTCATTAACTAATGAAATTATATCTCCTACATGTTTATAGTAATAGCAAGAGAACACACAGGGCATCCATAATTAAGGCAACAAAAAAAGTGTAAATACATACAAAACCCTCACTTGTGAAAGAGTGCCAAGTAATTCCTAAAGCATATGACATTTCTTAATTACCTCATATTCGTGGGAATTTTGTTAGAGATAATAAATTTAAATTGAGTTTTCAGCTAAGTGGCAAAACTGTTTAAGAATAAGTTGTCTTTAGTGCTTTAGTCCAAATTACCTAAGAAGTAACCCTATCCTAGACAAGTATCCTCACCGGAGAAGGAATATTAATCCTTGAATGACAGAAAGGAAAACCAATACTGTTTGAAGGATGAGAGAAAGAGTCTGCTAACCAGAATCTGGGGAGACAGTGAGATTTAAAAGGGGAAAAAAAGTAATAAGGAGTTGTTTCTCTGTCAAGCTGAAAAATTAACAAAATTATCCTGCTGGTAATTTATACTCTTATCTTAAATGTTCACTGCCAAGTGGCTTCTTATTCAGTTGGCTAGGCCAAACCTGGAAATTCAATCCCAATAGGCAGGGCTATTTTGGTAAATGTTTAACAACTGGTTCTCTCAGGGGGAAAAAAAAATAGATACATAACACACTTTGCAGTTTAATCTGCATTACTAACATTTTTTCCTGTCACTTTCTTGAGTCTAGAAATCAACAAGAGAGTAAGTCAAGCCCTAATTTCTAGTGCCTGCTGATTTGTGATGCATAAATGCTTACAACAACAATTTAATAATTAGCTCTGGTGAGCCCCAACATACTCCTACCAGTAGGACATATATTAATGGATTGATATTTTTCCCTGTCCATTTGTTCTGAATGTGGAGTCAGTTCAGTTCACTTCAATACCAATCAGTGCAGGACACTGGAATTAGAAAGCTAAAAATGAATTTGACCCTGTGATCAGTGAGCTTCCATTCTACCAAAAGGAATACACATTGAGAGATAATGAAATACAAGATATATACAAGACATGCATACAAAGTGATAAAAGAAGAGCTCCAAAGGTAAAGCACTGAAAAAAATGAAAAATCAGCAAAAGATGTTTATAAGAGTTAATATTTGAGGTGAAACCTAAAAGCAAACAAAGATTTAAAGAGAATCTTCCAGGCAATGGGAGCAGCCTGTGCACATATATAGGAAGAAGCAAGGTGGCCAGTTTTACTAGACTATATGGTATGTAAATTGGAGCAATGTATAATCAGCCTGGAAAGACAGACTCTAGTCAAACTGTTAAGAGATTTAAATGCCCAAGAGTTGGTATTTCATCCTCAAGGCAGTGGGAGCCAGTGGAGTTTTTTGAGGAGAGTAACATGATTAGGCCTTAGATTTAGGAATATTAATTTGATAGATGTGTTGAAGTTGTATATGGAGATGGGTTTGATACACAAAGACCAATTAGGAGAGTTTTGTAATAGGATTCTAGGCAAAAGGTAATGAAGACCTGAAGTATGGGAGTTAATAGAAGAGTTACAGATACAGTTTAGGTAAAATAAACAAGCATTAGTAAATATTTCGATAAGGGCAGTTAGTGAGAAAGAAGACTTGAAGACAATTTCTAGTCTGCAAACTTGTGTGTCTCGGAGGATGGTGGCATCTTTGACTGAAATAAAACAATTAGAAGAATTGTAACAACTCAAAGGTAATGGAAAATACACTTCACAGGTTAATTATAAGGCCACTAGAGCAGGAGTGATGGTCTAAGAAATTAAGGAGGAGTGGAATAACTAGCAGTTTCTGTAATGAGAGAGAATAGATTTAGTAAAGCTGAAATGTGATGAGAGATGGAAGGATAAGAGGTAATGATCAGAAGAATTCAGAATACTGCAGTGTAGAGTTGGAGCACTTTTGAGTTGCCAAAACTCTGATCATTCTTTGACATGATTGAAACTGAGTGAAAGTATAACTCATGAGAACTGGGGAGGGAAATACTGGAAAACAAGAATGCTTAAAGGGAAATCAATACATAAATTGAGGTCCCCAAGTCTATGGGGTGGGGTCTGAGGTTAAGAAGAAATACAGTGAGCCAGCCACTCTTCCCCAAATAAAGTAACCATAGCCACAGCTTCTTAAGCGAACTATATATTAATTTATAGCATCATCTATAAAGGGACATGCTGGTGCTCACTTCTACTGGCTCTTAAGAGCCAACTTTTCAATTTCTGGTATGAGCGTTTATACCTTGGAAATTGGTAAATGCATTAACTAAGGGCTTGATTTATTGCTGATTGTCTAGACTTAACAAACTGATGGAAAAAATGTTAACAATGCAGATTAAACTTCAAAGTATATCCTCCTTAATTTTTTTTGCCTGGAGAGCTGGGTGTTAAATATTTGCAAGCATACCTCCTGGATCTGCATAACTGCTATCCACAGAATGAATAAAAATCAGATGTGAAAACTTCTACATTTTGTGTCCTGGGAACCAGACTTAAGGAGAAAATTTGTCTTTAACTAGAAAAGATATCAAAATAAGCACTCAACATATTTCAAACAAAATTCTTGGAAAATATCATTTGCCCTTAATGTCATAATCTAGAATTAGGAGTTATGGAAAGTATTATTCCTCTGAAGTTATTTCCCTTAGCAGGAAAAGTGATTTGGAGTATTTTAATTCATTGAATTTTCTGAATTAAAAAAAAAATCAGATCACACATCATTCTTCACAGAGTTGTTGTAAGGATCAAATGAGATGAGATTTGGTAGGGACTCAAGAGCCTGCAACTATTTATTCCTTCCCCTTTCCTTCCCTTTCATAATAGGAGTTTCACAGTTTCACAAATCATTTGGTTTTGTGGTCTGAACATGTGTATGTATGTATGTATGTATATGTTCAAATAGATAATTAGTATTTAAAATACTAAAGTATCATATATTTTTATTATAGTACATTACATTGGAATATATTATTATACATTTTATAATATATATACATTGGGATAAAATATGTTATAACATAATACTAATACTATATTTTACAACACATATATATATATACATATATATTGTATTCATGTGTGGATAAGTATATTAATATTATGCCTTAACATAACAAATTCCAGGTGTTTCAAGTGATTCAAAAAAAATTTATTATACTTTTACTTTGAAATAAAAATGTTCACTGTACCTTAATTTTCTTTGCCTTGTGGCTAAAAAAAAGTTTGGTCTTTTGAAGTATTCTTAAATTTCATTGTTTCTAGTATTATACTTTTTTAAAAATAGTATTTTATGAACAGTATTTTAAAAGATATTAGTATGTATTAATATGTAATACTTTAAAATAAGACTTTATTTGCAGTGTGTTTAAAAGACAATTATTTTAATTATGTATTTAATTTTTAATGTATTGTCAAAATGATAATTTCAAAGTTATCTTTATTGAAATACTGAAAGTGTCTGACAGCATTAGGTTATTAACAGATATGTGAAGTAAAGTGTCCATATGTTTTGATGTCTGCTTTTAAATTATAATTCATGTTAACATTCTCTATAAAAAAAAAAGTGTGTGGCCTGAATTCTTCATTTGCCTTAAAATCTGAATCAATAACTGACTCATTATTCATTTTTTACATATCACTGGATGCAATATTCTGATGAGTCACACTAATATATTTGCATGTTTATATAAATGGAAACTGGAAGAAGAAGCAAGAATACAGGCATAAAGTATCTAAATCGTTCTACAATACTTCAAGAATCTATAAGTTCCTCGGTGTTGCCATACAATTCTCCATTTGCCTTTGTCTCCACAATCACTTTGCACTTTAGTAGATGTTATTTGTGAGTTGCCACTCTCCTCAGAAAAATTAACTGGCAACCTAACTTCTCAAAAAGTCTTTCCTAATTTGGTTAATCTGGTTGGTGGTTGTCCTTTATGCTCGAGAAGGACCAAAATGAAATCGCTATGTTGGGGTCAAAAAATGGCTAGGATACTCTATAAATGACAGACATGGCCAAAAGGCTATGCCAGAAGTCTTGACAATCTTAAAAAAAGCATGTGCTTAGTTGGCATAGCTTTCAGGGGCGAGGATGTACTTCAGAACACAATGAAACACCAAAGTAAAACCTTAGTGGAGGTATCTGCCATATTTGTCAAAATTAACAGTAAGTCAAGCCAACAGGCATTTAAGTGCCTGCCATGAGCCAAGGACTATGCTAAGCACTGGGGATACCAAAGAAGGGGAGAAGTAAATCCCTTATCCTAAGGATCTAATATTCTAATGGGGACAACAGGCATGTAAATATGTATATGTGTAACAAAATATATACATAATAAATGGAGACAGTCACAAAAGAAAGGTACAAAGATTAAGGAGGAATGGGAAAGACTTATAGAAAATGGGAACTTAGCTAAGACTTGAAGGAAACCAGGAAATCTAGCAGGTGAAGATGAGGGAGAGGACTTCAGACATGGAAGATAGCCAATGAAAATGTCCAAGGTCAAGTGATGGATTCAGGGCAGCTCGGTGGCACAGTGAATAGAGCAGGATGACCTGAGTTCAAATCCAACCTCAGACATTTGACATACTTTACTAGCTGTGTGACTTTGGGCAAGTCACTTCATCCCAATTGCCTTGCCTTCCAGCCTCCAAAAAAAATTTGAAAAGAGAGAGAGAGAGAGAGAGAGAGAGAGAGAGAGAGAGAGAGAGAGAGAGAGAGAGATGGACTGTCTTGCATTAGGAACAAGCAGGAGGCCAATATCACTGGATTGCAAAGTTGAGAAGAGTTATGGTTAAGAAGAATAGAAAGGACCCAAAGGGGACATGTTATGAAGGGCTTGAAAAAACATACAGATGATTTTTTACTTCATCTTGGAAAAAATAAAAATCACAAGTATATGCACATCTATTAACACATCCTTTAACAACTCAAGTTGCTGGTGAATTGGGTAGGATGCAAAAATTCCATCCCTGGTCTTATTTCATAGACCAGAAGCTGAAGGGATTGGAGTTTTTTAAGTGTTACTGGAATATCATTATTAGTTCACACTCATGTCCAGAGGAGAAAAACACAGAAATGTCTTTTCCTATTATTGCCTTTCAGAACTCCTCTTTTTAATTTTTCAGGGTTTGATTTTTGAGGGTTTTTGTTTGTTTAATTTCTTATTCAATTGCCTTAATAGTCTAACTTTGTTTTGTGTTTTCTTCAATTCATTCAGGTACGTGTATTCACATTTTCAGTTGGTCAGCATAATTATGACAGAGGACCAATACAGTGGATGGCCTGTGAAAACAAAGGTAATTGATGTATTTCTTTTAGTGTACAAATAAATAATGGAGTTGTTTATCTAGATGGGATCCTCAGAGGGTCTCTAACCCAAAACCTTCATTGTACAAATAATGGAATTGAGGCCCAGAGAGATAGATTTCTGACTTGTCCAATTTTACACAGGTATTGATCATCATAGGTAGGATTTGTACACATCCTCTGTAAGCAGGGGTTTTTAACTTCATTTGTATTGCTTTGGCAGCCTGCTGAAGCCTATAGACCCCTTCCAATATTAATGTTTTTAAGTAATTAAAGGAAATGCTAAATTTCAGTTAGACATTAGTGAAAATAAAAATGTCATGTTTTTCCATCTAAATTCAGTGACTCCCCCCCACCACCACCACCAAAACTCATCTGCAGGCTGATTGTCAGTCTATAGTCCCCTCAGATTAAGAATTCCTTTCTCAGCTAGAGCCAGTGTTCTTTCCATTATACCACACTGGCTCATAATGTATTTCATAAGATATTACCTTCTACAGTGGTATAGTAGGGGAGGTTTGCAAGGGTTCTATATACTCTAATTTTGGAAAGAATTCAAAACTCTACCTCAACAGCAAATGAGCTGAACTTAATACCTTAAGTATATCTTTTGAGAAATCAAAAGTAAAACCAGATCTACAATAGCAGCTGAAGCAAACATTAGGATAATTCAATCCAAAGTCCTTCTCTTCTGCTTGAAATATCAGTATGATTTTCTTTTTTTGTTGTTGTTGCATTTTCTTAGGTCAGACCTGGTCTAAATTAAGAATACAGAACTACCCTGCATTCAGAGAATTCTTAAGAAATGTGAATTGAATTGAACTGAAATGAGAGAGAATGCCAAACTTGTAAAAAAAAAAATTCTAGCAGTAGTAGTATAAGCAGAATGAGTTAAAAGTTGGTGGGTCCTTCTAATAAAAGAAATTTAACATCTTTCCCCTGACACCATTAAAGCTATATTTTTTTCCCTCAAAATGATTGCTTTATCTCTTCAAATGAAAGTTAAATAGAAGTACGTAAAAACAATATTACTCTGTGGTAAATATCAATAGGGCCTGAAATTGTGATTTAAACTGTCTTGGAAATTCCAGGCTGAGCCTTTTTACCAAAGGAAGATGGAAATCTTTGTACAATGTATAATCTTAGAGAACTGTCGAGAACTCTCATAGGTTATGATTTGCCTAATATCATATAGTTAACATACATCAGATGTAGCATTTGAACACGTCTTCCAGAAAAATGTGATGTCAATTGATTAGTTTTAATTTTTTGGCTTGATACTTATTGAGTATCATAAAACATACAATATTTTTTATTCAGATTAACTTTAAGCAAAAAATTACAGTAAATACAAATCAATTTCAAATGAATACCAATCACGATTTTGTTTCTCCTTGTTTCTCCTATAGTATAATTCATTTGAATTATACTATAATTTCCTTATTTCTCTGAACACATATATGAAAATTAATTTTATATTTTATCTCTTTAAAATAGGTTAAGGAGTCTGACATAATGTCCGTTATTTGCATTGTACCATCATTCTATTTTAGTAATAATTCATTGCTTTTCGAAAATCAGAGAGTTTTGTTGTTCTGCTTTGTACTTTACAAACAAGAAATGAGCCTATAAATACAAGAAATACATTTTCTTGTTTTTTTGGTAAAGCAGTATATTTTTTGTTTATTTCAGGTTATTATTATGAAATTCCATCCATTGGAGCTATAAGGATCAATACTCAGGTAGGACTGTAATCTCAAACTGATTTGCAGAAAAAGTTATTTTTATATAAAAATGTAAAAAGCATCAGAAAAAGAAAATAAATCAGAAAATGAAATAATAAAGTTTACCCTCATATTAAAAAATACACTTAAAGTCATGAGCATTTTTCCCCATTTATGTGATTAATTATGTTTCTCTTTCAGTATTTGCTACATATCATATTTCAAGTAAAACATGGTGTAAATTTTATCTTTATAGTAAATTACTATCATAGACAAGAAATCCAGTGAAATTTTACTGAAATTTCAACTATATAAGTGTAATCTCATGTTTAGGCAAAGATTTAGATTGTCACTTTGAGTATGAAATTGTGTATGAATACTTGTATGATATATGTGTGTATATCATTGCAGGGGGTACACATACACATGTGACAGAACAAAAAACATTAATGGCCAAATTATATATAGACTCTAGATAGAGCTGAAGTCATAAGATAGAGCCTTAAAATACTTTAAAGGCACCTGAGTGCACCCCATTCATTTTAAAGATTAGGAAGTAAAGCAAAGAAAAGTTTAGCAACTTGGTCACATTCACAAAGATAACAAGTTTATAAGATACAACTGAATCCAGGTCTTCCTGACTCCAAGACACTGTGCCATGTTTTGGTGTCAGTCTCTGAATTTTAGACACAGAAGAGACATCACTTGTCATCTAGTCCAACCCGTACCCAAAAGGAATCCTCACTATGACAGAGATGACACTTGACAATTAATCATGTAGCCTCTTGTGAAAACCTCCAGTGAGACAAAACTCACTGCATAACAAGAAAGACTGTTAGAATTTTGGAGAGAGGAGTGGTTAGGGGGTGCAATGAATAGAACACTGACCCTGGAGTCAAGAAGACCTGAATTCAAATCCAGCCTCAGACACTCAACACCTACTAGCCATGTGACCCTGGGCAAGTCACTTAACCCCAATTGCCCTGCCTTCCCACCTCCAAAAATTAAAAAAAAGGAATGCTTCCTTCTTTCACAGTTAATTAGTTCTCTCTCTGGGGGCAAATAGCATTAAAAAAATTGGAGAGAGCAAAATCTTTTTTTTTTCCCCCTCTTGGTGATAATACTATAGTCTGCCCTTTGCACCACACCATACAGCAACTCTGACCTACTCTGGAGTCAGGATAGGACATCTCAAGTAGCTATTCTTTTGGATTTACTGAGAGACATCTCACAATGGTTTTGCTAGTTGACTCTGATTAACCTAGTAATTTCCCAGATATCTTTGGTGCACTCCATAGCATCTGAGGTGCCTCCTCTCATAAACAGGGGTCCTAGAAAAGCACTTAGAAGTGTATGCTACTCTCTAGGTCTACATCTATTTACAATCATTACTCACAAACCCTGTGTTAACCTGTTTACTTTTCTAGGCAGCTAAGGGACCCAATCAGTTTGACACAGAGGTTTTTAATAAAATAGCCTAGTAAAGGGTATAGCAACTTGAACATTTCCCCCCATAAACCAGTGGAATACACTTCCACAAATACAGACACCATCAAGGGAAAGAGCACATACACCCGAGGAAAATAGGGGAAGGGGCATGGAAATTGGGATCATATGTGACTAGAAAACACACAGAGAAGCAATATGCCCCCCCCCCCAGGCTGCTAAGTCTCCAGTTTTCCCTAGTGGCACCATTTTCTTTCCTAGCCTGCTTGGTCTCTGCTGTCCCTGCCAGGTGGTGTTCTTGCTCTGATTGTCACTGCTATGTCTCATGGCCACAGGACATGCAGCAGTGGCGTGTCTCTCACGTTCCAGCTCCTGGCTTCAGGTTCAGTCATAGAGGGTCTTTTGTTCTAAAGAAGAATGGACTCTATGTGTTAGAGAAGATAAAGCAATGGAGCCAGAGAAGCTGGGTTCAAATCCTTTCTCTGACATTTATTACTTTTATGAATGTGAACAAATCACTGAACCTTCTAGTTGTTCCAGTTTTCTCATCTCTAAGATGATAGTGTTGGACTAGAAAGCTTCTGTAGTGCCTCAGTTTCCTCACATAAATAGGGTATGTATGTAATAATAGCATCTACGTCACAGGGTTGTTGTAAGGATCAGTTGAGATAACATGAATGTAAAGCACTTGGTAAATCTCTCTATAAATGCTAGCTGTTGTTTTTACTACTATGTAATTAAAT
Source organism: Pseudocheirus occidentalis (assembly GCA_028646575.1). NCBI lineage: Eukaryota > Metazoa > Chordata > Mammalia > Diprotodontia > Pseudocheiridae > Pseudocheirus > Pseudocheirus occidentalis. Next base: position 208,488 of record JAQQSW010000012.1, on the reverse strand, counting down.
AGGTTTCAACAGTGGGTGTTATTTTTCAGAGTATACTATGTATAGAAACTGGAAAAAAAGATTAATGTTCTCTGTGTCTAAGCAAATTGGAAAGGAAAAAAGAATCAAGAGAATAGTTGTTATGATATATTTTTAAATCATATCATCTATCTCTGGGATTCATTTGTTTTATATGTAAAATGAAGTGTTTGGAACAGATTAGGGTTTTTTAATCTGGGGTCTGTGAACTTTTTTCCTCATATAATTTGATATTTCAATATGATTTATTTTCATATTTATGATATATTTCAAATCTCATATTTCAACATTGATTTTCATGGTTCATATTTCTTTTCATATTTTCAATATTTTATATAATTTGCATTTCAATATTATTAATTTATTTTTGTAATCCTTTGAAACATTGTTCCAAGAAGGGGTTTGTAGGCTTCACCTATTTGCCAAAGGTATTTATGAAATACAAAAGATCAGGAAGCCTTGGACTAGATGAACTTTCAGGTCCATTCTAGCTCTAAATTTGCTTAATTCTGACTTTTGAGATAGGACATATTTATCTCTCACCATAAATATAATAAAAATACATTCCCAATCAATTTAGTGGCAAAATGATCAAAAGATATTTCAAGACACGATGGGTTGCCACAGATTTTCAGGAGGAAAATCTCCAAAGGCAGTTAAAGATTAAGTGAGAGTTTGCTTTAACAGAAAATGAGGTAAGGAAAAGCAGACAAACCAAAACCTCACATTTATTTCAACAGCAAAATCCTAGATCAGTTGCTTACTTATATCATATCATAAGAAGATAGAAGACCATGGGGTAATTTAAGTAATTATATATTATTTTTGCAAGAAATTTGACTTCTCGTATTATTGTTGCTTTAAAAATCATAATCTACATTATTACAGAATGAAAGTCTACATTTTAACAGTAACATTGAATTTGTTTAAAATATAAACACAATACATTCAGTCTGAAATAAAACAGCAGCTGCATTTGAATCTACTGTGGAGATTTGGCTCAGTATTTCATTTATTTGTTGATGTGTTTAAATGCAATTTTGAATTTCAGCCAGTCTCTGATAGGAAGGCAGACTTGGGTTTGCTTTATTTATTTCTTTTTAAAATCAGCACTCTACCCTGTAAATCACAGTTTTCAGGAGTTCTTTTTATAAGACAAACTATAAGAAAAATATAAAATTATCTTCTTTCTGTACTTAAGGAGAATATCCTGATTGTCCCAGGATAAGAAATAGGGTGGAATATGTCACATAAATAGAATGAGCTCTATACTGCTGACTTAAGGCATGATTGAAATATCAGTTTACATAGTCCATGTTAGTAATGAAGATATTAATTTTTGCATTATTTCATCTAAGATATTTTATATGATTTTTTTCCATATTTTAATATATCTATTGGTTATTTTTTTTATTACTTGTCAAATGATTGACTTTTCTATCCTTTGAATAGGAATATCTGGATGTCCTGGGAAGACCAATGGTTTTGGCAGGAAATAAAGCCAAGCAAGTCCAGTGGACCAATGTATACTTGGATGCACTGGTAAGGTTTTCTGTTTTTTGTGCAGAAATGAATGTTATCGTTCAGGCATACTAATGATTTCTAACTACTTTGCTGTTGGCATTCCCCTGTCTGGACCACCTCTTCATAAATTAGACTCTTAGAACCTGCTGTTACGGCTTTGTTTTGTTTATTCTCAGTATGCAAGGTTTGTTTGGGCTTTTTCCTTTATTAAAAAAAATCTCACAATTCTCAAGTTGATTAAAATGATGGGTGAAAATATGAATATTTTACATGGATAATTATGAATTTTAATGTGACAAATATTAACACGAAATAATCTTATTTAACAACTATTAAGCACCAATGCAGTGAGCATTAGATACAAAAGTAAATAAGAACCTCTGAACTTTTGGTTTATAATAAAACACAGGACAATATAAAATGACTACAAATACTTGTTAAGGGCAGAATAGAATAAATTAACAGTATGAGATGTTGAAGTACTATGTAATTCTAAAGAACCATATGAGAGCTATGTAATTCTAAAGACTAAAGAGTACATGAATACTTAGTATATAAGTATTTAATGTATACTTGTTTATTAATTAAACCCAAATGTATATGCATTTTGTAATCAAATCTATTGCTTATTATTATTCAAAATCATTGTTTTCTAGTTTGCTCTTCAAATGGCAGTATCTTTAGCAGTCCTTGCCTTAGACTGTCCTCCCCTTCGACACCTATTCTGTAGCTTCAGCTTCACAGAAGTGTCACATTTGCAAAAGTATCACCAAGCCCATCCTAATAACAAAGGTCAGCAATGAACCAGTGCCTGTTAATATATTCCTATATATTTCCAACAAGAGTACAGTTTTTCCCTTATTCTTAGAATTTCATGAAGCTGGTCCTTAATTTGTCCAGTTCCATACACTCAAACATGCTCTCAAATTCCTAACTACTACCACTTTGATATCTCTTAACTTCTGCTTTTTGAAATTCACCATCCCCGAAGCAATATGGTTCCCTTTTGGAAAGCTCTAATTTTAAGAAAAAATTTCTTATGTTGAATTGAAATTGGCCTTTTTATCACTTTCACAGTTTTGAATTTCCTAGTTTTTCTTTCCAAGGCCAAACAGAACAAAACTGCCTCTTCAAAATGGCAGTCTTTCAAATATCTGAATATGTGAATATAACTATTTTGGCCCCTTTAAGTATTCTCTTGCTCAGACTCAAACATCCTTAATTTCTTCAGCTGATCCTCATAACATTGCTTCTAGCCTCTTTATCATCTGAGTCAACCTCTGGTAGATAAGCTCTTTCTTGGCAAAATTCATATTAAAATAATGTGGTAGAAATGGTGTCTGTTTTACATAAGTTGGGAAAGTTTTCCATAAAAGGGGCAGGGAGGCCATCCAGTTGGATTAGAGAACTAACGTTTGAACTGGACTTTTGTTTTCTTGTCTTTGGAATGTATAAGTCCTATGTATGGGAAGCCAGGGTCCTGGCAGTTTAGGGATATGCATTCGTGCTGCTGTATAGGATGTCTTTGTGCTCCAGTTTTGTTACCATGGTAAACATGGTGATAGAAGATACAGCAAGATGTGGTTTTTTTTTTTAGTAATTATAAAGTGTTTCAATATTTTATCATAAGTTAAAGAAAGCTGGCCTCCGGAAGACCTGCTTTGCAACTCCACATACTTGCTTTGTGACCTTGGGCAAGTCATTTAATCTCTCCATGCTCCAGGCAATTCCTTAAGAATATAAGTTTCAACATTGCTAAAGAGAGTATTATTACCAGGAAATTCTTAATATCAATAAAACCACAACTCTAATTCCTATCATGTTATTTTAGTTGAGACTTTATGGTTCACACTGTTTAATTATGTTTGAATTCATCACCTGAATTATTAAGATAGCACAAACTCATCCTGGTCCAGAATGTGTCATTCGCAGAACTGAACACAACCTAGATGTAGTTTCTGTACGACGTTGGTCAATACATCAATGTAGTAAGTATAATAATAGTAATAATAACTAAAATTCACATTGCCCTAAAAGATTTGCAATGTACTTTACATATTTAATCTCATTTGACACTCCCACCCCGGGAGTTACATGTTAATATATTCCTTATTTTATATAGGAGAAAACAGAGACTGAGACGTTAAGTGATTTGTCTAGATTGATACAGCTAGGAGTATCTGAGGCAGGATGTGATCTCATGTTTTCTTGAGTCCAAACCTGGTGCTCAGTTCATCATACCACTTACTTCCCTCTCTTGTACCCTGTGTACCTATAAAGAGTGAAAAGGGGGTGACTAGGTGGCACAATGAATAGAGTACTGGCCCTGGAATCAGAAGGACCTGAGTTCAAATATGGCCTCAGACACTTGACACACTAGCCTTATGATCTTGGGCAAGTCACTTAATCCCAATTGCACTGCCTTCTCCCTTCTTCCCCCCCCCCAAAAGTGTGAAAAGGAAGAGTAGAGGCCTCAAAATGGTACCTTGGAAAATACCTATAATTAAAAAGAAGACTAGTAAATAGCTATCTCATCACTCCTTTCATTGCAGGATACTAAAATTGTATTAATGTAGTCTAATTTCTCATTTGCTTATATTCTGCCTCATGCTGTAGACTCATAATGTATGTCATAATATGTAAGAACTCCTAGTTTTAGTGATTTTTTTTCTTTCTTGTGAACTTTTTCATCACATCTACCTTATCTCATATTTAGGTAGGTTTTTTTTTAATATAAGTACATGAATTAATGTATATCTCACTTCGATTTTTCAAAGTTTTATTCCACCATCCCAACCAGGCAAAATCTTTTGGTATCTCAATTCAGTCAGCTATCTACTTCTCATAATTCTCCTCAAATCTCCATCCTTTCCAAATTAAGGAAGCAAATTGTAGGATTACATTAAAACAACAAACAAAATTGATAAATACACATATATCTTTTGCTTCAGATTTGGGATTGTACCAGTGTGAGGGCCTCCCAGTGTGGTGCACATGTCTGCTGATAAAGGATGGGAATTCATCTATAACTTATAGTCTTGAACAGTTGTCTAGAATATTGCAAAGTTAAGCATCTTAACCACAGTCATAGTAATAACCAGGTAATATGTGTCAGAGGCAAGACTTAAACCTAAGTCTTCCTGAAACTACAGCCAACTATCTATTATGCCGTGCTGTCTTAGTTAATACTTATTTATACTTTTAAATTTAAGTATGCCTTAAGTATGTTTTTCAGTTTGTTTTTTGTTTTTTTACAGGTATGGCATGTGGTGATTGTACTGTAATGATGCAACCTTGATTTTGATTGTTTAAATCCATTTATGAAATTAGATTACCTAACAGGGAAAGAGCTTTAGTAATTCCTAAAAGTTCCCATTACTCATAGAGCCAATTACTACTGAGTATCAATTTGTATATTAACATGTAGCTGCCATACTATGAAAAGGCAACTCCTAACCTATGCTAACTTGTATTTAAGGCTTATGGCAAGGATAATCATTTAAATTCATCAAAAAATGATGAAATTGCTTTACTTAAACTGTGTATGATTTACTTCCCTGGGTCAAATGTTAATTTTTCTTTACAATTAAACACCTAAGTTGTTATACTATTATCCTTATTGTCAACTCTTCCTTAGTACTTAGGGATGGGACATGAAGAAAATTAGCATCAATGTCCTGGAAATAAATTGCTGATTCAATAACCTTTCCCCTACTTAGTTGGCCTTATTTTGCTGAATATGATACAAAACATGAAGACCAAGATCCTCTGCTCTTCTGGCTATTTATCGGTTGATTCTTGTAAAATAAACAGATACAGGAAGTTGGGGGGAAAATAAGCATTATTAGCAGCAGTCATGCCTTCTGATAAAGATAAAGTAAGGCTTGCTTACCTCAATCCATGCTAAAAATACAACTGAACATTCATCCCAACCTCCCATAGTTACACAAGTTCACATGGTCAACAAAAGTTGTGCTGTGGTCATAGTGCTTCAATTTCTGTAAGGCCATCATGGGACACTGTGTGACTGAGAAAAGCAATTATTGCACCCTGCTGTATTTCCTATGGCCAAAAGTTCATCGACCAGAATGTCTGGTTTTCTGTTGAAGTTCTAACTGATAGCATAAGTGACGTTAAGAGAGAAAGTTCATGTGGTCTCTAAGTATGTCCTTTCAACCTGGGAGGGAAAAATGTTGCTTTTAATGAAGCCATAAAAACACTGCCTGCCTGGGATGATTGCTTTGTTTTATTCAGCAGACCCTGAAGAATACCCATTATACTGTCTTTAAAAATCCTGGGGCACAATTATAGAGATGTCACCGACTTCTACACTTCATTTAACAAACATTTCTCAACTGACTAATCTGTGTTGAGTGGTGCTAATTGCTGGGAGGGATACATAAATGAATGAGAGACAATTCCTGACCTCAAGGAGTTTACAATCAAATGGAACACAGAGGGGATTCATGATATATTTTTGTGGACTGAATAAGTACAAAAGTAATTACAATAACAAAGTTAAATTGAATACATGGCATAAGAAAGTTATTAACATCATAGGAAAAGATCAGTGCCCGCTTTTGGGGTGGGCAGGGCAAGAGTAGTGTGAAAGTAAATCAAGAAAAGTGTCACAAAGAATGTCATGTGACCTGGACTTTATGGAATCGGATGGATAGTCTTTGTTTCCACAAGTTATAGGTTTTGGGGGGAAAGGATGAAGAGAAACATTCTAAGCAAAGGGAACAGAAAAACTGAAGGCAGAGACATGAACTGGTTACAGAAAACTCACCAAGACAGTTCAGTCTGGTTCCAGGTGTGGGGAAGCTGGCCTTGAGGACACATTTGGCCTAGACGTCACAGGTTCCCCACCCCTGATAGACTCTCCAATGTAGATAAGGTAAAAATGGAAGATGTGGTCAGAAAGTTAGATTGGGGAAGATCAGAAAAGGCTTTAAGGTAATATGCCCCTTTTACATTTCTGGAGAACACAGACAAGAGTTATCATACAAAAAGTCAGGTATGGATGGATTGTGATCTGTGTTATTAGAGAAAGCATGGGCATCAGTGAGATCACAGATTGATTGATATAATTTAGCAAGAAGTTAGATTTTATTCACTTATGCAATGCAGAGCCATTAAAGTGTTTGGGACAAAGGGAGTAACATCAGATCTATGAATTAAGAATATTCACATCCAGGTCATAGGATAGACCGGAAGGCTGAAAGGATTTAGATTTGCAGCGGATGCTTTTATGCATTTCAGTAATACAGTGAAAATTCAGAAGAAAATTTTGTTTTAAAAAGGCCCAAAATTTCAAAAATAATTATATCTATACCTTATTTTGCATGGTTATCCTGAAAATTGCATTTAAATTCTAATTCCTGTTGGAGGAGCTAATAGAAAGGAGGGTCTTCCGTTGAATCATTTTGTAAATACAAATATATTTACATATCCTATCACAGATCTATAGGTTGTTTTGATTTATGAAAGGCAGCAACATGGGGAGAGAACAAAAGTCCATGGAGTAAAGAGAGAGAACTTGGGACAGAACAGAGAAATTGTTTCTCCAGGTTATGGCCCTCCCTTAAACTCTCTTCTTTCCCCAACTCATTCCTACCAGCTTGAGTTGATTTAAGTCCAGTCACATGCATGGATTTAAACTGTAGTAAACTAAGAAAATTGATGTTAGGGATCAGAATAGGTGTGGTCCTTCTAAAGAATCCTTGGGATTATATATCATTATATATTCCTGGCTGTGTAGCCCCAACCATAATCTCTGCATTTGGCCTGAGTAATTAAATATAAATCCTGGCTCAGCTACTTACTACCTACCTTTGTGATCGTGAGCATAATCCTTCACTGTTCTGAGTCTCAATTTCCAATTGATTATAAAAGAAGACAGGCTTGGACTAAATGATCAAGAGGTAAAGTTCTAAATCTGCTTTACCACCTCTTATCCTGATAAATATTACCCACCCCAGTAAATTTAAATGATCAGAATAAATTACTCTTAATACTATTACTTTTGAAAATATCACTTTAAGATTTCAAGGTGCTAAATATGGCTTGGGTAAAAGATCAGCAATATCAGCTAATTATCATTCCTTTTGGTACATCCATCTTCTAGTGGCTAGATGTTTGCATAACAGAAAACTGATTTATAATAATTTTTAATCTCAGATTAATTGCCTTTTATATACTGATTCAGGATGCAGTTATTGTTTCCTGAATTTCTGGAAATCTACTGCTATTTGGTACTGAGAGAAAATAAGTTTATTGTTTTATGCTCCCTTTTCTACTTTACCATCAAATGCACAATTTTACTCCTGAGAGAGTCTTTAGCAAGTACTTTGCTTGAAGGGTAGACAGTCCTAAATATAACATGAGAAAGCTAAAGGGTCAGAAGTATGATTCTCGAGGAATTATGACTGTCATCTTCTATTTAGCATAAGGTCATAAATCCAGGGCATGAAAGGAACTAGAATGGGATTAAAAGAAATTAGGTGAGGACAAGTCAAGATTTTAATAGAATGAAAAATGAAAACTGTGGTGTTGATTGTGGGTGGCCCCTACTATCAGATGAATTGTTGCTAGGTCAGTGAAAGTATGAGCTGGGTTGTTGAAACATTTATTGGTTAGTGATCATTTCTGTGGCTTGATAAAAGCTGTTTGTGAACTTCTCATAGTATTAGTTAAGACTGCACATCTCAACAACTGTCTAAAATTTCCTGTTTTTTTCCCATAAAATATGTCAAAAGTGCAAGGGGTCTTTCTCAGAACATAAGTTCGCAATGGATCTTCCAAAATTTGATAAGTAGTTTTTATTTCTGCTTCTCTTTTTATAAACCAAGAATAAAATATCCTGTCAGAAGAATCAAAGACTAATGCATTTTTTTTTTATTGAACTGAATTTGAGTATAGTTCTTTAGTGTATGATTCCTGCCTTTAGTCACTCACCATGCCACAACTTAACATTATTCTTCCTTTTCTTTCTTCTTTTTTTTTAAAGGAACTGGGCCTCGTCATTACTGGAACACTTCCTGTCTTCAACCTAACAGGCCAAGAGGAAAATAAAGGCAACATAAAGGTTAAACATTAATTAAGATTACTATTATTGCAGATGATAATAAGTGATAAAGTGTGACGTTGAAGCTCACTACAGTTAAGATACTTGTGTAAGGAAACACATTCTGACCATTTTCTAAAGATAGAAACAAAGGCTTTTTAAAAGTTGGTCATCTGCAAAATGGGAAATTGATGTTACCTGAATATTGTTCTAAAAGTCATTATCTTACATTGCTATACCTAATCGCAAACAAAAAGAGCCAGATTTCAGATTCTGGGGAAAATGTTGGCAGGAGAAATAGGCTCATGATCATAGCAAATGTATAGTCGCCTGGATTAATGCCAGATAAAGTAATTGTATTTTTTTCAAATAATTTTGCATTTGTAATTCTAAAAGGTCAATTTAATTCAAAAGTTATGTCAGAGAGAGTCTTTCAACAATGGTTTTGTAGCCTTATAGAATGTTAGGGATCTGGCCTTGGAATAATCCAAATTGGCTGTGAATCTCCTGCAAACCATTTAACCTCTTGGTGCCCCAGGTACCTCTGTAAGACCTTTGGTTACATAGTAGGTGGTGATCTATATTGGTAGTTTGAATTTTCTCTTTGGAGAGTTGACTAGTTGTTTGAAATCAAAAGTCTGGTTCCCCTCATTTTTTATCCACTTAGTGAGAAGCAGGCAAACTTCATGGAAATTTATTCCATTCCTTAGTCTTCATTAGTGTTCCAACTGCATTGAAATGTCGCATGTTTGAAATAATTTTAGAAACTGTCAAGCTTCTATTGATGCAATAGTTATTTATTTATTTATTTTTGAATAAGGCTTTTTGAATAACAAAATTTGTTCATGCTGCATTGGGTTAATTGTGAAATGAATTTATTACAGCTTTTAAGACAGTTATGAGGTTTTTCTTAAGATAATGAACTTGTGTTTAATCAATTTATTGATCACCTTTTGGAGTAGCATGCTTTTTTAAATGCTGGGGGAGATATAAAAATGAATGAAATAAATAATGGGTGATTTGGCCAGTGCTCCTGATATTGAAAAGGCATAAATTTTCTCTTCATAACAGAAGCATTAGTTGCTTTTGATATATATTTGACATATATATATATATATATATATATATATATATATGTCAATACAGTAGTCATGGGGTTCATTACTATATTTCACACACACACACACACACACACACACACACACACACACACATACACACTCACACACTCATTCTCTCTTTCCTCCTGGAAGAATTCCTGGTGCTTCACTTATGCAATAACCTAGGACAGGGGTGGGGACCTGTGACCTTGAGGCCACATGTGGCCATCAAGGTCCTCAAGTTCTGAGCTTTGACTGAATCCAAAATCCAAATTTTGTTCTGTGAACTTTGTATTCAGTCAAAAAGCCACACTTGAGGACCTAGAGGACCACCTGTAGCCTCAAGGCCACAGGTTCCCCACCCCTGGCTTAGGGACTGATTACATGTCATTTGACTTTTACTCAGCTTGCTCCAATGCTTACCACCTCCTTATACTGGCATGTTGGATTACCGGAGAGTAAGCACTACTTTTACCCTTTAAGTTTCCAGGTGGAGCCTAGTCATAGTCATAGTGGTGGTGGTGGTGGTAGTTTTTCTATGACTATAGCTCATGAACCACTATTAAATATACTTTCCCTTGTTAGTTTTAAGATGAAATTAACTAATCAGCCAGACTTAGTTTGTAGATACGAGTTTTTGCTAATGTTATATAACAATATTGTCCCTTAGAGTTGCATCACATCCTCCCACAAGTACATATAGAACCCAGGGCAAAGTGGGCTTAATATGTGAAAATCCATGTAGAAAAGGATAATTTACAGCTCAAGAAACTCTTTTTGCTGGAATGCTCAAGTAGTCTTCTTAAGTTTGGGTTAGTGTTTCTCCTGGTCTTACAAAACCTTGAACCTTCTTTTATATGGCATACAAACACTGCCTTCAGCCATTGCTGTCCTAGAGATGTTGCTATGATGCAAATGAAGAAGTCTAAATCCTTTGAAATTCTGAAGCTCACAAGGTTCTCTTCCAGCCAAGAGAGAAAAAGTGACAAAAGTCAAGGCCAGACCTGGGGCTTCCCTCATACCTCTCCCCAAGTGAGGGGCTTGACAAAAGGGCTTCTATTCTACCCTTCCAGTATCTTGAAGTCCTCAGTCGGTCAGTCAATAAATATTTATTAAATACCTACTATGTGCATTGGGAATACAAAGAAAGGTCAAAGACAGTCTCTGATTTCCAGGAGCTCAGAGTCTAATGACAGACAATATACAAACTATGAACAAACAAGATTTATATAGAGATCTTTATTTTTATTATACATATGTAAATATATGATATATCATCAATTGCAGATAATCAGTGGTATTAACATTAAGAGGAATCGAGAAAAGCTTCTTGTATAAGATGGGATTTTGCGGGGCGGCTAGGTGGCCCAGGGAACAGAGCACCAGTCATGGAGTCAGGAGGACCTGAGTTAAAATTCGGCCTCAGACACTTAACACTTACTAGCCATGTGACCTTGAGCAAATCACTTAAACCCAACTGCCCTCCAAAAAAGGCAAGAAAGAATTAAAAAAAAAAAAAGATGGGATTTTAGCTAGACCTTAAAGGAAGCTAGGGAACTGAGGAATCAGAGATGAGGACAGAGAATGTTCCAGGCCTGCAGGACAGTCATTAAAAATGCCCTGAGTCAGGAAATGGACCAACATGTACAAGAAGACCAGTGTTAATGGATCTCAGAGTATATATGGGATTGTAAGAAGGAAGAAGATGGAAAAGGTAGGGGTTGGTTATGAAGGACTTTGGATGCCTGGCAATTTTATATTTGATCCTGGAAATGGTATCTCCTGTAGTTTACTGAATAAAGGGTGACATGATCAGATCCATGCTTTTAGGAAGAGCACTTTGATAGCTAAATGGAGGATGAACTAGAGTGTGAAGAAACTTGTAGCAGTGAGACCATCCAGTAGTTCAGGCACAAGGTGATGAAGACCTATCCCAGGGTCGTGGCAGTTTCAGCAGAGAAAATGGGACTCATGAGAGAAATGTTACAAAGGTAAAATCAAGAGGCCTTGGCACCACAGTGAATATGGGGGGTAAGAAAGAGAGAGGGATCAAGAATGATACCTAGAGTGTGAGCCTGGATGATTGTGAAGAATACTGGTAACATAAGTCCTTTAAAATTGTCTTGGTTTTACATGACTGCACATGTATAGCCTATATCAAATTTCATGTTGTCTTAGGGAAAGGGTAGAGTTGTAGGGGAGGGAAATAACTTGGAACTCAAAAATGTTTTAAATAAATGTTTAAAAATGCCTTTACACATAATTGGAAAAAATGGTTTCAAAGTAAAGATAGTATGTTCAGTTTTGGACATGTTTAAGGTATGTAAATGGTATATCCAATTCAAGATGTCTAGTAGGTGGTTGGAGATGTGAGAGTAGAGGTCACTTGAGAGGTTAAGACTACATAAGTTGAGTTAAGAATAATCAGTATAGAAATAACAAGCTGAACCCATGAGTGCTAATGAGATCACCAAGTGAATTATTACATAGGGAGAAGAGAATAGAGGCACTATGGGATATCCTTGGTTAGCAGACATGAAGATCCAGGAAAGTATACTGAGAAGAGATCACATAGGAGAAAAATCAGGGTATAGTACTTTCACAAAAACCTAGAAAGCAGAGGGTGACTGACAGTGTCAAAGGCTGTGGAGAAGTCAAGAAGAACAAGAATTGAGAAAAGGCCATTAGAATTGACAATTAAGAGATCACTGGTAACTTTGAAGAAAACATTTTCAGATGAATGATGAAATCCACAGCCAGACTCTATAGAGTTAAGAAAAGAATAACAGGAAGTCAAGGCAAAACCTATATTGTAGATGGTCTTAAAAAGATTATCCCAAAGAGGGAGGGGACATAAGGAATGAGGGCTAACAAGGATGGATGGATCAAGTGAGGGTTTTTTTGAGAATAAGGAAAGCAGAGATGTTCTTAGGCAGTAGGGAAGCAGCCAGTAGACAGGGTGAGATTGAAGATAAGTGGGAGAATAGGGGAGAATAGGCCAGTATGGAATAGGCTCATGTCTGTATACAAAACCTACATGACATAACTGGTTTGCTCAAATGAATTAAAATGCTTCCTGTTTGATCTCACTATAGTTTATCCAAGAGATTTCAAGAACATCTAAATTGATCAATGACATTTTCAAACTATAATTCAGTGGAGATGTGGTAAAGGTATAGGTCATTATTTAAGTAGATCTAAGCCACTCACCCCCTTGCTTACACTAGGTTCTGGTACCTGGTACAAAGGAGACTAGTAGTTACTTTATTCTTTTTAATTCTATTTAATGGACAAAGATAGCATGATGTAATGGATAGAGTCTGCTCCAAAGAGAGGATGATATTCTTCCAAGTTCTGCCTTTGTGACCCAGGGCTAGACACTTAACCCTTCATATTCTTGTTTAACTATCTATAAAAAATATATGTTGCAGAAAATGTGCTGACCTGCATTGGCAGAGGGGGATTTCTTCACCCAAGTATTTCTTATACCAATGAGGTCACAGGTCTAGTCTCTATCAATAGCTGTCTGAATGTTTTAATCTACAGAGAAGATATTACATAATTTTATTTTATGACATTCTATTCCATTGTTTTATAATCATGTCAGGGAGATATTAATCATCAACTTGAATCCCCTTTGCTGTAGATAAAAATCATTTGCATTTTCCTGTGATAGTAAAAAGAATACAGTAGCTGGTCATGGTCACCAAACTAATAAAGCTTATGTAATATAGGGATGATAACAGTGTTCTTCCAGATGTCAGATGCTATATAACTGCTATGAAAAAGTTTTCATGATAGTAAACCATACCTACATAATAAAATTAGCCCCCAAAAAGGTCATAAGCTGGTATTTAAAAGGCTCACTATGCATATGTGCCCAGCCTTCTATATATGAGAACTCTTTGTAATTTAATAAGATTTGGGCATTTAGGAGACCAAGTTGAAAATATATAATACTTTTTTAAAAATAAATTAAGCAAAAATTAAGCAAATAAATTAACTTTCTGAAATCTTGCACTAGAACCAACTGATTCTTGGTGTAATGGGAGTCGATGTGTCTTTAGAAGATATCAAAAGACTTACACCACGCTTTACGGTAAGTTTCAGTGTTCTCCTTTTGCCCAAGTTTACCATGATGCAACTCAGCACAATACATTTATGTCCTTGTGATAATTCCAACACTCAAACCTGGTCTCTAATCATTTAGTTCACTTGAATTGACAGGTATGCTTACTATGTGCAAAGGGCACTTTGCTAAATACTATAGATAATAAGGATGAGAAAGATAAGTGTCCCTTGCCCTTAAGTACTTTATAATCCACTGTAGTAGATTAGTGATTGCTAGGGGACAGAGTGCTAGGTCTGGAGTCAGGAAGACTCATCTTCCTGAGTTCAAATATGGCCTCAGACACTCACTTGCTGGGTGAACCTGGGTAAGTCATTCAACCCTGTTTGCCTCAATTTCCTCATCTGTAAAATGAGCTGGAGAAGGAAATGACAAACCACTCCAGGATCTTTGCCAAAAAAAAAAAAACAAAAACAAAAGCAAAAAAACAACCCAGGACTGAAATGACTCAACAACAACTTAGTTGATAAGCCATTAATTTATACAGAATATAAATGTTGTGTGAAAAATGCAGAATGTTATGAGAATTCAAATAAAAGGGGAAAGTATTCCGGACTGAAGGTTCAAAAATGGATTCACTGGTCATTTGAGTTGAACTTTGAAGGGTGGTTTAAATTTCAATAGCAGATATGGAAGACCAGGATATTCTAAATGAAAGAACTAATAGTAGCAAGGTATGAAAGTAGGAAAGAACTAGCTGTGGCCAAGGCTTAGTATATCATCTGTTTGATTGGAGCTAAAAGTTTAGGAAGATTAATATCATATAGGCTGAAGATGGTAGAATAATTTTAAGCATAGGCTGAAGAGTTTGAATTAAAGTTAGGCAGTGGGGAGCTGGTTAAGGTTTTTCTGAAGGAAGAGGAGATGACTGCTGTGCATTAGGAATATTCATTTAGCAGATTCATAAGAATTTCTAACCATCAGATCTGTCCAAAACTATAATTAACTTCCTCATGAGGACTGTATTTCACTATCACCAGAAGAGATTGAAGCAGAGTCTGAATGTCAATTTTTAAAAGTTTTTACAGAGGATATTGGATACTTTAAATAAAAAAACAAAACTAGATGATTCTATGAATCTATCTCTAAAGGTTTATGAAGTCTAGATTAGACACTCAGGAAAGAGGCTAGGTCAGGAAACTAAGATATAGGAGGCTTTTGCATAGAGAAGATAAATGAATCTGTGGGAATAGATAAGATCAACAAAAGAGAGAGTATAGAGAACTATGACAGCTGACGGAAGCAGTCAGAGAACAGAGACTTGGGGGAGAAGGATGCTTAAATTTTAAGGAAAGGGAGAAGAATTAGAGCCAGGAAGAGTTAACAGGAGAGTAGAAGGGTTCAGGACACTGCAAAGAAATAAAACAAAGAGGGGAAATAGTTTCAAGAAATGAGCAGAAAAATGGCAACCTGAAATGCTACTGAAAGGTCAAGGAAGATAAGGAATGAAAAAAGGCCATATGGTTGGGAAAATATAGAGGAGAGAATGGAATGAAGGACACGGGGGTTATTTTATTTTCTATGACAGGATGGAGAAAGATAAGAGAAAAGTTGTGAGTTTTGAGAGATTGAGGAGACTATGGCAGGTAGATAGTCTCAGTTTACCCATTAACCATAAAGATTATCTTCAGAGGTTGATGTAAGCCACTTGGAAGATTGGAAGCCAATTAAGGAGATTGGAGGTACTTAGAATAGCAATTGTGGGGGTTAAAGGAAAATTTGCTGAGGAGTAACCAAATTTAAATAGCATTAACACTGTAGTAAATTGTATCAATACCAGGAAAATGCCTAGATGTATCACCTCCACTTCAGAGTAACTAAGTAGTCATCAAGATTAATATCTTCTTTTTGCTAATTAATTTGACTCATCTCCAAAGAAGTTCCCTGGAAATGATTCCTGAATTATAGGTATTTATCAGAAAGCCCTATAACCAAAACTGCTTTTTTGACTTGAGAAGCCTTTTATACCAAAGGATAAAAGCTATCACATTTAATAATACTGTAGTTTTGCATTTAAGTTTTGGTCTCTAAAATATTTAGATCAGGTATTCTTAGCCTGGATTCCATGAATCTTTTGTAAAATAGTTTGATAATCCTATTTCAATATAATTAGTTTCCTCTATAACCCTAAGTATTTTATCTTATACGTTAAAAAATTTTCAGTTTCTATAAGCTTCATTAGATTACCAAAGTGGTCCATGACATAAAAAAGATTAAGAATTCTCGATCCATAGTATATTCTAGAAATCTCTGGCTCTTTGTTTCACCATGGAACCACCAAGAATCAAACAGTATTGCTCACTGATAAATAGAAGATACATAAGAGTTGTTATTCAGTATGACAAACATTTGATCTATCTTTTAGACAATCTTGAAAGGAATAATCGAGATTTCTAAACATCTGTCATTGAATTCCGTGGCACTTACATAATTTTCTTCTTTCAGCTCTGTCCAAATGGTTATTATTTTGCAATTGATCCCAATGGCTATGTGTTGCTACATCCTAATCTTCAGCCAAAGGTATGAAAATCTGATCTGTTCAGAAATTAGATAATTGTCTTACAATGTCCACTTTAAAATCTAATATCATATCTACGAATTTATCATCTCTCGAATATAATTTTTTTTAAAAACACCTTGTTAGCTGGCTTCATTTCATGACTCAGGAAAATAATCTTACTGAATATGGATCCCCAAAAGTCTTGGTCAGTTTTAAGGTTGTTTTTTTTTAATCGCTTAAGAAATACAAATGCTCCAGACTTACAGAAAACAGCGTTCTAAAGGTGACTTCCAATTTTAAAATGTTAATAGGATTCTTAGAAAAATTAACCACAACTATTGTCTTGTGCTATACATCACACTAATCAGTTTTTAACTGTGTAAAAAAAAATTCTGTCATTGCTCAGGGACTGAAAGGGCTGCTTTTGCAATCTTAGCTTCAAGAACATCGAGAGGAGAAGGTTCTGATGCATACATGACAATTTTCCCATAATACCATAAGAAAAAAGTCTAGATAGATCAGGTGAGTGAGATGGCCAAGTAAAAGGACCTTCTCTACCAATCTATCAGCCTGGGAATGTGTCATCCAGAAAGTGTCAAACATATAATGCACAATGACAGGTTGGTTATTATTAACATTAAAGATTTATTGAAAATGTATAAAACCAAAAAACTGAAATAATAAATTTTGAATGATATTTTTGTATATCTGTGTTATTTACACTTCTGATTTTATTAAAGCTTAAATCTGAACTAAAACTTTTGGGATACCATGTATATAATGTGAAAGCAAATTTGTATTTTAATTTTCTCTCACAAATTTGGTAAACTCATCACTCATGCCTATTAATTCAGATTCTCTTTCAGATTCCCTTTGCTTATCTCAGCTTCTGAGGCGGAGTCTATTATAGGAAAGTAATATATTATAGAAACAAAGTAAAAACTTCATAAATATTAAAAATGTTTTCCATGGGTCTCTTCAGTACTTCCCACTACTCTGGTATTCAGATAACTGTTCAATCCATCTCACAGATTTTTTGTCACTGTCTTCTCAGGAATCCTTAAAATAGAAGTCGAATTCAATTATTAAAATTATCAGGGCATGATATAAGAGTGAGTAAAGTTTAAGACTCAGGACAAGTGCTTTTTACAAGTAGAAAGATATTCTCTGGAAGGGAGTTGATTGAGCAGTTAGTATATACTATACCTTAGTACCTCAAGCCTAAATCTTTTTATTCTCCTTTTTTATACTAAATAAAACCTCTGGCACATTTAGCATTTCTTCACAGTTAAAAGTTTAGAATTTTTCTGGTCAAAATCTTCCATGTTAATTCAATATTTTATCTCCCTGCACCCTTTTGCATTTATGTTAATCCTTTAAGCATCCTTTTCTTGACCTAGTATTTTTTTAATTTACATTTTTACTAGTTTGGAATAACAACATGTAGCATATAACCACTGAATGGTATCATTTTGTTTTGTTTTGTTTTTCTAAATAAAATATAAACTTCTCCCTCAAGATAGTTTTAAAAAGTAATTTTGCATCATTTTCTCTAGGACATTGGTAGAATACAAACAATTGCATTTGATTCACATGAAATTATGAACTCACAACAGATGCTAATTCTTGCCAGACTCCTGCTCTCAAACCACCAACATAGGGTGCTCTGTTCCCTTTGACTTCTGCAACAGTTTCCATGAGATAAACAAGAGTGTACCATCACCAAAAATATGAGCACATTACTTTTTCTTTTTAGAGGCAAGCAGTGAAAATAGATTTTGGTAGGAAAATGTTTCATTTAGAAAAGACTTCTGTATATTTGTTTCCCTTAATAGCATAGGACTCTAAATTTATAATTGCTAGTTAACTCATAGGAGATGAAATTTACCCAACAGCAAGTTATTTGTTTCCTTCACCCAGGTCATGAACCAGGGGGCCTAGAGAAGGAATGTTCTTTTATGGGCCTAAAGAGTCAGGGCCACAGGCTACTTAGGAATAAAGTTTTCACCAAGAATAGTTTTTACTTCAGTACTTCTCAAGAGAAACCACCTGGCAGATTCATATTGAGTGGATACTTCCAGTATCAGATGGCAAAGTTGTGTTAGATAATGGCTGGCATTATATAGGAAAGGCCCAATGTGATGCCAGTCTGGGGAGTTGCTCTTGAACCACCTATGAGGGAGATTTTTCCATGCCCTGACAGTCATGGAAAAGGAAGTAATACAAGGCCCTAGTGGACAGGTTAAGTGGCAAAGTTCTTGCATTCAAGTGATTCTCCTCAAACTCTCAAAAGATTATGTCACACAAGGAGTCAATGAACCATCAACCCAGTAGTGTATAAGCATAGGTTTCAAAATTTTAACAGAATTATTGTCTCTTCTATTAGAATAAAAAGGCTGTTGGCATTGCAGTGAGAGAACTGGCCTTCAAGCCAGGAAGACTGGACTTCAGGTCTCACTTCTGACGCATACTGGCTAGGTAACCCTAGGAAAATTCCACAAGTTTTGAGTGCTGTAGGCAAATCTCTAAGACAGAAAATTGCAGAGAAAGAGCTGAACTGTACTTGTATAGGGAATTCCCTATAACAATGAAATCAAGGATCAATTATAATACAATTATAAATAATGCTTATTAAGTAATAAACTCATTTTAACTTTAAAATAAATTGTAATGCAAAATGCCCCCTTTTAAAACTAAATTGGATTATGAATATTTCTACTGTAAAGCTGACTAGCTTTATGGTTATTTTAACAGTTTATAATATTTGCTTAAGCAACAAATTGTGCCAAATGAACACCACAAATTTTTTAATGAATTATTTAAAAATGCATTCATTTTTATTTTTAGATAGATCATTCATCTGCTGCATTTAAATTGCAGCCTCGGCTATATTTTTATTCACAGTTACTACCAAGGTGGCACAGTTCTTGTACAATTCAGTTCCTTAGGAAAGCAAGTGATCTCTCATCTTACCAGTGTGGATGTTTCTTCCAACACTGCAGCTCAGGTCTCATCCATGTCTCCCCACCTCGCACAGGAATCCCAAACAACCTACTGAAAGGTTTCTAGCATATTGGCATGATACTCTTGGGATTCATGGGCCAAAATGAGCAAGAATCTGTTTCATCTCATTGTTTACCTGCTTATTATAAAAACATTAATATTTAATGCTCTTGTCACAAAAATACATAACTTAGATTTTTGCATATTTGACTCTGGTAGTACAGTCTGTAACTATTCAGTCATTGTTTATCAAGACCAAGTGTCAGGTACTCATTCCAAACTAAAATGATTTTAGAGATGAGTTTGTGGAAAAACGAGTCTAGAATTCCAGCTCCCTTGAGGCCTTGACGAAATGAAGACTGAACTATAGACATCAAGAAATAACTAGCTCCCTTTCCTTCAGTGTGCATTAGGCTAATCATTCTATTTATACTGTGGTACTAAAGAAAATCCAAGCAGTTGTCCTGAAAATGAAATAACTTAAAAATCACCAACTTTCTGTTTTTACAACAAGTGTGTGTGTGTGTGTGTGTAGACACACACACACACACACACACACACACATATATATACCACAAGATATGATGTAGAAAATATATCATTTTTTGCAAATGTTTTCATATATTATGCTTGTACTATGGTATTCCACTTAACAGTTTAATTATCATAATTTATCCTGTATTTTTAATATCCTCACAAAATGAGTGGCCATTTTTCTTACAGTCTTAGAGGTAATATTTCAGTCTGCTATATGTAATTTGCTATAACTTTAAATAAAAAGGTACTGTGAAGACTAAGGTGCATAGAATTGTTCCTAATAATATTCTTTTCTCCTGGATATATATGTTTCTAAATAACCGTTAAGTATGCTTTTGAATTTTTTATTATGAACAGGTCAAATTTTTGGTTGCCATTTTGTTGGTGCATGCTATACAGATTGATACAAGAAACTTCTTAAACTATGGTATAGTGTAAGACATCTAAATAGACCATTTCAATTTAATCCCATCTAATATTAAACCTAGATAGATGATATCATACTAACTCCTAACTAATCCTAACCTTTGTCAGAAATTCATCATCAATAGAGATAAAGCAAAACATAGTCAATACATAACCTCTACAAGGTGTAGGTGTATGTCCTTCAAAGGGTGTTTAATGCTGTGTGCTTTTTGTTTTCTTTCTGAAAAGCTGTAATCCTAATTTTTTAAAATCATCAAAAACGGTGAAGTTCTTGAAGAGAAAATGATGGCCAACTTTTAACAAGTATAAATATCAGTGAACAGAGATCATTTTACTCTTCATTAGTGTACATCTTGTTACCTTGTGTATCACATTTTGTATCTTTCGCGTTCTGGTCACCAACATATTAGGTGTTTAAGTACAATGATTTCATGAATCTCTGGATCCAATCTAGTAATAATATTCTGATTTAACCAGTTCTAGGAAGGAATTCAAGAATTAGGTTAAAATACATGAAACCAACTTATTAATGATTTCCTCATTTCTTCTCTATAAAATCTTATATGATTTGAAAGGGTAAATAAAAGTCATGATTTTAAAGGGAACATTTTTAGAACCCTAAAATTTACATTTAAATTTTCATTGATCATATAAACTGCAGCTATATGTAATTTCATGTTTAATTTGGGAGCTATAGCTGGAAAAATGGCTGAAAAAAGACCATCACCTTTCTACATGCATGCATTTTTCCAGGCAAAACACAAATCAGCCAATTTTGTATAGAAAGCATTAGAATTCTGCATATTTCTAGTAATACTTTTCCTCCATTAACTGAAGATATCTTCTTAGCTTTCGTTTATCCACCTTGGGTTTTCTTTGTTGGTTACAAAGCACTCACGGCTCTTAAGTTCAGAAGGAAGTTCTTGCTCCTAGGAAAATGTCCTTAGGAGAAAAAGTTAATTTTCATCAAGAGAATGCACAACCTTCATTTGCTAAAACATAAAATTATAAATTGCTACTTTTTGTTGCTTCAGCCTATTGGTGTAGGTATACCAACAGTTAATTTAAGAAAAAGAAGGCCCAATGTTCAGGTAACTGGGATTGAAGGTAGTTATTAGTGCTTTAAGCTATGCTAAGCTATAGCAAAGATTAAGCTTTTATTCCCAAAAGCTTCCAAGTGTTGAATGTGAAGGCTGGTTATTTGATATATGGCTTCTAAAGCATGGAATGTGCATCCTCCTTCATACAACTGAAGCAAGACTGTCATTAATGACAGTAAGGGATGTGCAATGACTAATAGCTGCTAGCAAAAGTGATGGTGCAGTAATAATATTAATACATTTATATAATTTTTTTCAAACAATTTAATTGGATATTGTGATTACAATGTTTCACTGTCTACTTTTCCAATATTAGTTTAATAGCTTTTTAAAGAGTATAACATGGATATTCCAGGTTCTACAGAAAACCAGTTTCTCAACAAAACTTCATTCCATGTTTCTAGCAGCTTGATGGGGAGAAATAAATGTAGTGAAATTTACCAGAAGTATTCCTTCTCCATCAGCAGTGAAATATGTCCAAAGTAACTACTTAAAACAACTTAAAGTTCATAATACAATCATGAATTTGAATACAGTGAAATACCTCCACAATACTATATGCTTTTTGCCATCCTGTCTGAATGGACATGTTACCAGAATAACATTTTGATATGTATGTATATTTCAGTAAATGTATGAGAAATGAGAAAAAAAATCATTTAAACATCTCTAAAAAATATTTTAGCTTAATTTGAGAGTATTATTTGCATCATACTTAGCTTAATAAATTATCTTCAAAGCTCCATTTTAAAAAAATTTAGTATAGAGAAGGAAGGAAGGAAAGGAAAACTGACAAGTTCAAAGGCAAGTTTAATATGATTCTTAATACAATTTTCATGGAATAAGGAAAAACAGCACAGTGGAAATTAATACGGGACTGAGTGGGCACGCTCACAGTGCAAAACTTGACTCTGCTAAACGACTTTGCACAAGTGATTTAACCTCTCTGGGCATCACTTTCTTCATCTACACATAAGAAAATTGGACTAGATCACCTTTAAAACCCCTTAGAGCTCTAAATTGATGCTCGTATATGGTATGCATTTGCCTAGACTAGGTTTTTTTTTCTTTTTTTTTTTTAATGCTATTGTGATGGAGAGGGAACATAATCTGGGGAATGATTGTAAAAGTATATGTTACATATTTATTCTAGTTCTATCCCTACCACCTGTTAGCTAGACTTTGGGCAAGTCATTTGTCCTCTATGTTCCTCAGTTTCCTTATCTGTAAAAGGAATCAGATGAACAATATTATCTCTAAGGACCTTTTCCTCTTTGTCATTCTATACTGCTTTAATTTTATTGCATAAGACTTCTATCTTTTGTGTTTCTTATTTTAAAAAATCAGCTAAAATCCCTTTTCTCTATATTACATTGATTTATGAATTTATTTAATTCTAATTTTTTGGCATGTTTAAGTTTGGTTTTTTTTTAATTTGCTTGTGTTCTTTTGTGATCATGAGAATTTTAGTGACTCTCCATTCCAGTGGTAAATTCAACTGCATGAGGAAACCAGGATGTTAAAAAATATAGAGAGAATTTTTGTTCCTTCAGCAAAAATTCAAAATGGCAAACTAGCAACTATCTTATCATTTTAGAATAATATCTTTCAAGAGATTTATGGGTAAAAATAAATTCATGAGGAGTCACACATATTTCTGTTACCACCAATTATTACTAATCATAACATCAATTTTCATTTTAAGTACGAATACCCCCATTCTACATAACTTTTTCTCCATAATAACTCTGAGAAATAGGATTGGTCATTTGTTAATATTCTAATAGTATAGACTGGAAATTCAGGAAACTAAGAGTTTGGGGTCAACGGTTCCAACAGCTTTCTAATGGCAAAGTATCTTCTGATATCTAAACTAGACATTGAGGCAATTGGGTAGTCTAGTGGATGAAACACTGGACTTAGAACTAGCAAGAATCAAATTTGATATCTCAGATACTTGGTAGCTATATAATCATGGACAAGTCATTTAACTTCTCTTAGCCTCAGTTTTCTAAGCTGTAAAATGAGAATTAAAAAATAGAACCTACCTCTAAAACCCTTTGTAAAAATTAAAACACCATTTAAATGTGAGCTACCATTATTATTATATTTTCAAGTAACCACTGTTGCCTTTGACCTTTCTGGTCACAATTCCATTGTTGGGTTGTTTTTTTTTTTTAATTTGGTCTGCCAGGTTGCCATTTTAAATGAATTTAATTCACTGATTGAAAGCATTGTGGTGTTTTTTTTCCCTTTGTTTTCTTTCTTTTCTCTTTCTTTTCCTTTCCTTTTCTTCTTTTTTTTTTTACCATTTCATTTTCTTCTCTGTCTTTGTATGTTGGAATGGGACGTGAACATCATAATGCCAATTCTTCCATGACAATGCCTCCATGCATGCTGTTTGGGTCTGGTCATGCTTTGCATTATCCATTGCATGTAAGACAATGATTTTACTTCTGTTTACATTTTACCATTTTGAATATTTGGGGACTGAACCTTCATACTGATATGGTGGTGTCTGTGTGGTGAAGATGATTTATTTCTTACAACAGTATAAAAAATTGACAGTAGTTTGACTCATCTATTTATGGCAATGGCTGGGCTTTCCAATATCCCTATTTATGAGACAAAGTATGTTGTAATTTTTCTGAGGAAACAGGTTTTCAAAACAACATGCTATATTAGTTATAATGGAAGTTGAAAATGAAAAGCCATCCATCTATTATCTGTTTTTTTGGCTTCTCCAATTTTGTTTATTCCAAATCAAATAATTGAAGATGCAGATATTATTTGCAGAACATAGCCCACTTTTCTGTAAAATAGCAAACTTGTTAGCAATTTTAGGATTAATGAATGAAACCATCTGCTTTCTTTTCAACAGTGTAAATTACCCTTCACAAAAATCCGTCTGTATCCAATGTTCTAATTTCTTGGGGATGGGACACGTCTTGGAAAGGTCAAAGAGTTTATCCTATAAGTAAAATGTTTTATTATCCAGAAGCCTGTTACGGGAGAAATGGATGTTTATTTAGAACACACATTCTTTTTGTTTTTTCCCCAACAAAGAGCTTTACTTCTTAATCTCCACAAAAAGAGCCATCCATAGCAGCTGTATTCTGGTAAATGTTTAACAACCAGCTCCCCCATTTAAATTTTTTTTAAAGTATATATGACACACTCATAAGTTTTATCTACATTAACATTTTCTATCACTTTAACCAACAATAATAAAATAAAGAAATAAAGCCCTGATTAGAATAATTTGCTGGTTTTCTATGGGTTAATGGTCACACTGAAAATTTAATAATTGGCTCTAATGAGCCAGTTCAAGCTGGTTTAAACAAATCCCTGCCTATAAGTGAAAGGGCTGTGATCTACATTTACATAATATTACTGTTAGGGACATCTGTTTCAGCTAGAGCTCTAGTTTTTCTTTTTCCTTCAAAAAAGTCCTACCCTCTTATTAAGTCCACTGTAGCTTATGGAGTATTAAAATAAGTACCAGTTTTGTTAATGAAATGGAAAATTTGTACCTGTTATTATTTTTTAAAAGCCATTTCTAGTTCTGTGGTTGGTAAAACCCTAAATAACATTTCTTTATAAATACCATTTGATATGACAGGCACTTACCCACTCCCACACACAAATGTTTCTGTGATAACCAATTATTAGTAGAGACTTAAGTTTCTTGAAGGCAGACTGTCTTCCTCCTGTTTTTCTATCCCCAGCATCTAACACAGTACCTGATATAACAGGCACTTAATGAATGCTCATTGATTATAAAATAATATATTATTTCATTATTAATAATCATTAATGGTCTCTAGTCCAGGTAAAATACCCCTTGGACACACAAACTAGGAATTAGCTTTTACAACTGCCATATAAATAAAGCTACTTTTATAAAAGCAAAGGGTGATTTTCTGTTGCAGTCTCTTGCTGCATAAATTATTTATATTTTGTCTTTAGCTCATTTTGTAGATGTCTTTCTCTTTTTTTCTGTGATTCTCTTCCTGTCTCTGTGTGTATCTGTCCTGTATCTCTTTCTGTGTGTGTGTATGTGTGTGTGTATACTAAAAACATTCTTTGTTTGCCTGTGTGTATACATGTACACATATGTAAAATGTGATTATAAATTAGTTAGTCTGATGCCATTGCCATATAAGACTATCCTCTTTGCTTTAAACTATACTCTGCTAGTAAAAATTTGCCTTCTGAAGACCTACATTTTTAAAATTAATTTTTAAATTAAAGTCATCCTCATTTATGGAGGAAATAAGTCATTTTAGGTTTTTCTTTCTCTATTGATTGCATATATATGCATATATGTATATATATATACAAGTACACACATATAAACATACATACATACATTTATTTTATAAAAAACATACTACAAATTGCTTCAATGGAAATTGTTCAGCTGAAAAAATGCCACAAATATGTCATCATCATCATCACCATCACCATCACCAGCTCTGCCACTGTTAATCATTGGCTGAATGTCTGTTTGATAAGCAGTTGAGTTTGCCATGTAGTGATAGATAATATTGCTCTGTATTTTGGGTACGGTGGGTAGACAGAAAAATAAATCAAAGAACAAAGATATACATGTAAAATGATGCTCCCAAAAACTCCGTAAATAAGTTCTGCTTTTATGATGACATATAGAATTTGAATACAGAAATATTTGCAGAAAAAAATTTTAAACTAATTTCAATGAATGAATTGTAGAAATTTAAAGCTTGTATACTTTTTCAATAAATAAAGACTTGTCCCCTCTAAAAGCAACAGGATTCCTTTCCCCTATATTTGTTCACAGCTTCTTTACTCCCCTTTGAATTTCTATTTCTATCCTGTTCATTTCTCAGAGTAGGACCCCTTATGCACTGTAGCCCTAATATATGCTTTGGTTGATTTATTACAACAGAAACCAATCACAAATACTGTGAATTATCTGAGTAGTTATCTCTGTCTCATCTGTCCATTATGGACAATCCATTACATACTTTCTTCATTCAAAACTTGGGTTTCATGAAGGAAATATTGGAAAGATACTAAAAATATTTCCTTTTCAGGGTGTGATAAATTAAAAATATACCATATTCAAAGATCAGGATCACTAGCAATGATTACTTATAAATTCACGTCATATGAAAGGAGATATGTTTGGATATTTATGATGCCAAACATTTTAATACATTTAAATTCAATTTTAATAACTTTTCAAATTATTGCACAATATCTAATGTGTAATTATGGCAAAATGATCTATGCTTAGTACTTACTATTTTCTGCTGTAGAATCCTAAATCTCAGGAGCCTGTCACCTTGGATTTCCTGGATGCCGAACTGGAGAATGATATCAAAGTAGAGGTGAGTTGAACTAATAGTTGAGAATGGAACCCTCAGATATGATGCCAAAAATCTTAATACTGAATAATCTTAGTTTATGCTTTTTCTTTAAAAAGGTACTGTGCCCGGTTTCTGTAACCTCTCAAGTACAAGTTCCCAATAAAAGAAACACATACCTTCTCAAAAAGGGAGAGTAATATCTTTTACCTTCTCATCCTTCTCCCCCAATGTGAATATGTAACAATTCTACAATAACCTTAAATTTTAAATTTTCTCCCATTCTTGTGTGTGAATAGTTATGCACACAATGCCCCATATGATACAGTATTAGAAAATGTGAGACCTTGGACTAATCTTTCTGAGCTTCATTTTTCTCATCTGTAAAATGAAGGATTTGGAATAGATGACCTCCAAAGTTCCTTCTCATCCTGAATCTATGATGCTTTCTCTTATCTTCCCCCACAATGAGAATGATGTTTTACTCTTCTAATATTCAGTACAATTTTATGATACAAATCATATTATATTCATTAGAAATAATCCTTGGCAACAGTGCCACAGAATATGGTATTGAAATTGGCCGTTCATTCTGATTTGTAGATGCCTTTTGCTTATCAAGTCTTACTTTAGAAAGTTCCTCCTCACCTCCCTAAGCAAGGAAGGTCAAGTTTCCCAATTTGGCATCAAAAAAGGATGGCAGGCACCACTGGCCATTCCTTACACAGCATACTGAACAGAAGACAGGACCTTGTATGACATATGTCATTTTTATCACCTGAGTTGTAAAGATGTCATATCTTTGCTACTAGATTGTTATCTTCTTGCAGGTAGGGGCTGCATCTTATTCTTCATTGTTTTGTGAACAGAGACTTAACAGATATTACAAATGCAAGTGGTTTGGGGGTTTTTTAATTGCTAGGATTTAAAAAAAAAACCCGAAGAAAAATCCAACCCTAAGACAGCAAAATTGACTGATGTTTCCCCCTGGTTAAACAGATCATTTTATTTGGACATATTTTGATGCTTCTTTGGAACTGTGTGTTGTTTAGATCCCACTGACATTATCAGCAATATAGGTCATGACCTCCAGCAACTGTGAGATTCTAAACCTCCAACATTCTGACTCGGTACTTATAGATTTCTTGACATTGTATGTATACCCATGAAGTAGCTAGGCTACCCTTTGGCAGGGTTATCTCTGCTCTCACCTCATGACTGCTCCATCTCTTTTTCTAATCCTACGTCTCTGATGTAATCATTTGCACCACTTCTTCTTTGCAGTCCATCACTGAAAATATTTTGTAGCCTACAGATTCTGGCTATGATATTTTCCACTGTCCTTTTGGTTTAACTCTTAAGTCTATGATATTCCAAAAATCAAACATATATTACCACTGGCAGAACAATGAAGATTTTTGTACAACATTTTTACGAATGACCTAATATCGTTAACTTTTTGAAAAGTTAATGATATTAGGTTTTGAGAGAAGCAAAAAAATCTTGTGGCCATTCCAATTGGCCCTTTTAATATTTCTCCAATCCCTAAGAAAATCTTTGTTTCCCCTAGTGGTATGCCAACCTAAGTATTTAAAAAATGCAAAAGTGAATGTAAACTTGTAAAAAAAAATAGTTTTTGGAGAAAAGGGTTCTGGGAAGCTACCCATAGAAAATACATGAGTGAAACTGTTTATCTCCATAACAGGGGAAATATATGTATATATATATATATATATATATATATATATATATATATATATATTTGTTTACTTATGCACATAGTTGTTGAGTTGTTTCTGTCATATCCCATTTGGGGTTTTCTTGGCAAAGATAATAGAGTGGTTTGCCATTTCCTTCTCCAACTCATTTTACAGATGAGGAACTGAGGCAATCAGGGTTAAGTGACTTGCACACGGTCATAAAGCTAGGGCTGGATTGGAACTAAGAAAGATGAGTTTTCCTGGTTCCCTGCTCAGTGCTGTACCCACCGTGATACCTAGCTTTCCTATTTCTTATTGATTCCCTTCTAGCTAAACATGGTTATCCAAAATGTCATGAATTACACTTTTGCTAGTTATATTTAGGTTAACAAACAGCCAGACAGACTTGTTATGGAGGCATTTTGTCCTTTTTCAATAGTTTAAAGGTCAATGTAGCATGACAACCACCTTTCATAAGTCTGGCTCCCAGAACCAATTGCTAGTGCTAGGTCAGCTATGAGAAATTGTGTTTTATCTATTCTGAATATGATCAACACATTTGTAAAGTCTACTTTTAATAAACATAATTTACTGACAATGTGCCTGGTCTAACAAAGATTGTTTCACTTTTCTTTAGATTAGAAATAAAATGATAGATGGAGAGAGTGGAGAAAAGACATTTAGAACACTGGTTAAATCTCAAGATGAGGTAAGGCCTATTATTTTTTATTAAAGAATACATAAACACAATCAAAATTAGTTACATGTGTTGAGATTTTTGATATACACATCTGCATACATGATTTATGTATCTGAGATTTGTAAATATAATTTTAAAAATTATTCATATACTATTAATATACTATAAACATACATGCTAAAAACAGACTATAATAATGTATACTACAAGACAAACATGATATCATATCCTGGCTAAGATGTTTATTTTTAAAAAATCCTTTAGAGATATAAAAGTTAAATTGAGAGGTTTTTTTGAAGGACTTCTATTAGAAATATTTAAAGTGAGTTGAAATGTTCATGCTTTTTAAAAATAAAGTTGCTTGTTTTTAAAGCCTTCACAATTAGCATATCCTTTTAAAAAATTTACATGATCACATAGTTCTATGGCCTTAAGCAACATAATACTTGGTAAGGCCTTATTTTGATTCAGTGATGTGCAGTTAGCAAAAAAAAAAAAATCATATTATTTTTCTCATTTGATTCCTACCATACTTTGATGTAGGTAATAGCTGTTTCGTTAATGCCATTTTATAGATGAGAAAACTGGGGCTTTGAGAAGTTAAGTGACTTGACTACTGACACAGAGATAGTGGGGAAGCAGAAAAATTGAACCATTATTTTTCTGACATTTAAGTTCATTTTTCCAGTATGTCATTTTAAGGCTTTACTTACAAAGCAAAATCTTAAAATTGAGATGTGACAGCTGCAAAATTTATTTGATCAACAAACATACAGAATCTGGTTCAGTTCATTAAGGCTCTGAAAAACATTGTTATTTTTGTTTGAAATTTTCTGATTTCTGACTTATCCACACATCTTGGGAGGATACTTTTAATAAATATGTCTTGGAAGTATTCTATTTAGATAAAATCAATGTTTTTTTTTTTAAGGGAAGATAATTGGAATAGCTCAATGGGGTTGGAATATTCAAAGTACATCTTACCCTAATTATCTTAGTTATCAGGCATGGACACAACTGAGATGATGGGAAATTTTAAAGTTCAGTTTTCTTAGTAGGCATGGATTTTAAGAGTTGTAAGCCTGCAGTCTTTGATAGTACAGTTTGTACTGAGGATTCTGGAAACAACAAAAGATTCTCATGTGAAGGTCCATCCCATTCCTAGACTGTATCTGCCACTTCAAAATTAAACAAAACTCTTTCCTTTAAAATAGGGGTATCATTCAGTTAACAGAATCAAATCATGGTCCCTACCCCCCACCCCCAAAGTGGGTTCTATAAGCTGAATCCATTTTAGTGACTGGTCCACCCTTGAGAGACATTAGATGACTCCTTATCCCCAGAGCCCAGAGACTACCATAGTAGTCCCTCTTGGACAGACTACTCTTTGTTGGGATTTCTCTTTAACCCCCATTTCAAGACACAGGGAAATTTCTTAATTTGCTCTCATTTTCTTTTGTCAAGTTCGAAATTAAAAATGTTACACAATCCCTTATCCTATCAACAAAGTAATAAAAGGCACCCCTGCCTGTCCAAAACTTCAGTCAAGCATAACTTTTAAGTCCAAGTTATAAGATTGTGAAGAAATCTGTTTTAGAGTGGCCATGTTGAAAGATTTGTGACAGAGGTTGTACTTAGGTTTTTGCTGTAAGTGATTTATATACTTTGTAATGAGACTAACAACAGTAAATATCCTGAGTCACATAGAATAGCTATCAAAATTCGATAATCAGGTTATAAGTAGCCATTTTAAAATTTTAATTCCATAAATGCTTTAATTCTCTTATATTCTTCCACCTACCCACTGGATATAGTAACATTAAAAGAAAATCCTAACTCTTTCAAGACCACATGGCAAGAGTTCACTATTACAGATTCTAATGTCAGATGGCTATTGCTCCCTCTCTTAGCTTGACATGTTCTGCTCTTTCCCTCCCTGCCTGGGTCTCTCTTCAGCCACACAGCTTTTTTGGCATGATGAGCTGCAAAAATAAGCTGCCTGTGCAGAGGGGAGGGTGTTGCAAATCAAATTTAACCTTGCATTTAACATTTGCAAAGTAGTTCCTTCACAAAGTCCTTATGAAATAAATATACAATGTCATTTTTTCCTTCTTTGTCTTAGGTTTTCTAACCTTATTGCAAGATAGTCCCTACCCTCAAAAACACTATATATTCATTCTGCTGAAACTGAATTTGTAAACTTTATTAGAAGATAGGTAAGCCAACTTACAGTTAACTGAGAAAACATCTGTGCTCTCCAGAATAGGCCTAGGCACATTGTAGATGCTCATTAAACTTAACTAATTGTACGCTATCTAGAAACAGACTAATTTCTAAGCATGGCCTTTAGCAATTTAAAAAATAATACATTTGGGGTGGCTAGGTGGCACAGTGAATAGAGGACCAGCCCTGGGGTCAGGAGGACCTGAGTTCAAATCTGGCCTCAGACACTTAACACTTACTAGCCATGTGATCTTGGGCAAGTCACTTAACCCCAATATCCCTGCCTTCCCCCCTCCAAAAAAAAAGCAAAAACAAAAATACATTTTTAGTATTGGAGGTGACCTCGTCGCTTATGTAGTCACCATATATTTTATAGCAAAAGAAAATGAAGCCCAGAGATACTAGGTGACTTACCTAAGGTTATGCCTTAGTTAGGGCAGAACCAGGACAAGGATCTGGTAGAGGCAGCAGAATATGTAATAAAGATGCCCCAAAGTCACAAGGTCTTCTAGGCTTAATTATGGGATTCCAAAGGTGAACGTCAGCATTGTCTCTGAATTGTGTGTGAACAAGTCATTCAGAATACACACAATTTACCTTTTTAAAGATAGGAAATTGTAATTTTATTTCATCTCTCAGTGTTTATATATTAAGCAGTGAGCCCTTGGAAATATTTTTTTACTTGTAAGATAACTATTACATATGTATTTTAATACTATCTCCCTAGGTTCAGGGAGATGGTATTAAGTACTAAGTCTGGAACATTTCCTAACAAGAACTTTCTCAAGGGAAAGAACAGAAACCTGTGTTCAAGTACCTGCCAACCTGCTGTGCAGGAGAAAAATGTGTGAGATAAAGATTTATGAATATATAATAAAATTCATATTGGATTACAGAACATCATTTTTATGACACTGCTTTTAATGGATTTTAATGTTTATTCTGAGATGAACATATGTGCCATGAGAATTTAAACATCTTGTCTTAGTACAATTGAATGTCAACAGAGGGAATCTAGCAGATTGTTGTCTTTATTGTGGGCATCCCATTCAATCCCTCAATGCCTGTAATGCTATTAATATGCCGCAACTGGAGCTCAATTACAATCTTTCAAACAGGGCATAACTGAAATTGGTCCAGTGAGGAGCATTATCTCTGTTTATCATTTCTTAAGAATATCAAGACTAGGATATAGGCAAAATCTAGCAATTTAGAAACCTAGTGGCTTCTAAACAGAAATAGTTCACATGGCAGCTTTAACTACCATCCTGTTTTATTGGCACCTGAGCCCCGTACAAGCCTATTCAATTTCCCAAAGACAGTCAAGTCAAAACTACCAGTGTAGACACACATGTCTACAAAATACACATAAAATATGTACATATTGACATTATTTGGGAACCAACATAAAGTGTGGCCTACCTTTAAGTCTCTAGATTTCTTCTATCTTAAAAGAAACATTGGTTTGCCAGGGATTCTCCTTTAGTTATGTATACATTAAAACTGGATCTCTGAAGGATTTGGGGGGGGGGGGGAGTTTGTGATGGGCACAATTTATTAGTCTAACCATCCAATGCTTTTATTGTTTAAAGGCTGAGAGATGACATCATTTGACTAAATTGGAGAAATAACTCACTCTTCATTCTTGTTATTTGGTTGCATTAAAAATAATTTTTTTTCTATATCTGTCTGTTACTAATCATTTTATTTCCTGTTTCTATTAAAAGAGCCTAGATACCTTTTTTAAACTCAGTTTGAAGCAGCTGAATCTGTTCTTTGGGGTAGCTTCACCATTATCATCATCATCAATGCCAGCAAAATAGAATGTGTACACCATAGATTTGGATGAGTAGTCAACCATTCAGCTTAAAGGGATGTATAGCCTGTTCCTAAAAATATTTTAGTATGAACAAGATTTTAAAGACTCCAGTGATGGTCAGTGCCATCATTCCACTTCTTTTATATGTGACTTTCATGAAATCTTTTATACGAAATCTCAATCTAATTATAATTTGCCATTTCTTCCCCTCATTACAACATTTGCTGTTTTGAAATTAGTGATGAAAGATTCCAACAAAAGGATCTGGTTGTCCACACTTTAAAAAAATAAAACGACTCTAAGAAACAGAAGCTAAGCAAAGGTAATTCAAACCTTGGTCAGAAAGAGAAGCAGGAGCATTACTTGGTAATGTGAAAGTTATCATAAATAATGTACATTTTGCAATTTTTCTTTTTTCTCTATTAATACCTACTAGTTTTCATCACTATTTCCTGAGACACCATTAAAATAGACTGAATCAAGTCACAAATAAAGATATATTTTTAAAAACTAAAATACATATTAGTTAATATTGGATTTTTCTCTTAATACATCTCAATACTGGACTTTAATAATTGTGTTAAACTTTTTCTAGCGCTACATTGACAAAGGAAATAGGACATATACATGGACTCCTGTCAACGGCACAGATTACAGGTAATTAACTATGTTTAAGTTTCATAAAAGGAAATATCTTCAAATATAGAATTTTTAAAATGTAGTTTTACAGTATCTATACTCCTGGATTTTTTGGTTTAAAAAGATCTTTCTCAAATATACCTTATGCTAATCTATATGTCTTAAGAATGTTATTGTGATTTTTTTCCTCAATATAAACTGAATGATGAAAGTAGTACTCTCTAAGAACCTATATAAGAACTCTATAACCTATCTAAGAACCTATATAAGACTCTATAAGAACCAGGGATAATACTTGTACCTATCTCATAAGGTTATTGTGAGAATAAAATGAGATCTAAAAATAGATGTATATAAGCATATGAATATGTATATATGTATGTATATGAATACATGTATACATGTCACTTTGCAAGCTGATATAAACCTATATAATGCAATACAAATGTCAGTTAAGAGTAGTAGCAGTAGTAGTACTTATAAATACACATCAATGTATAGACACAAATGGCAATCTTCTAATTTGGAAATAAAACAATATGCTACCATTACTTTAAGTCTGTATGCTAAGATATCACTATGTGATTCTCTGATTTTTCTCCATACAATTTTCTTCTTTTAAATTTTGGAAATAAACAATTTCCAAAATAATATGGAAATAAAACAATATGCTATCATTACTTTAAGTTTGTATGCTAAGATATCACTGTGATTCTCTGATTTTTCTCCATAGAATTTTCTTCTTTTAAATTTTCCCTTGAATTTATGAAATAATGGTTGCAAATAAACATTAAAACCAAGCCAGGACAGACTCACATTATGAAAGACTTAAAAATTCAATCTCATTCCCTCTCTCATTCCTAGTAGTAACACTATTTTTCTTGTTCTCTCACTCAAAGGGTAATTGATGCACATGGGCCTTGGAAAATTGTGCTAACTTCGACATATCTAATTCTCCTGAAGCCAAACAGGAGAAGCGCTTATTTCCAAATAAATTCAAAACCATGCAAATTATATTTCTGTATGAAAATGTAAACTATAATGGAGTCAACCTCCACTTTTATTTCAAAAGATAACTAACAATAAGCTCTAATGTGCACAAATTATGAGTAACTCTGCCCATAAATTATATCTTTACACCATTCCTTACACATTATATACCTTTTAAAGTAAATGTCTAGGAAGTAATTTACCAATGTTTTGACACCACACTGAGCCAAAATCCTGTAGCAAAGCAGGTAAACCTCAGTTTGACTCTTCCAAGGATAGAAAAAAAATATGACTGTGGAAAATCAAGTAGTTACAAAGTTAATATACCATGCCAAATTTTCTTTTCCCAAAAGTTGTAAATCTGTGAGAGAGAAAAAAAAAACAAAACCAAACACTAGATAGTCAACTCCCTTCTTCCCAAAATACTACCTCACTATACAATGATCTTACCATGTGTCAGGAAGACCTGAGTTCAAATGTGCCCTCAGAAATTTAATGACTGTGTGATCTTGGGCAAATCAATTAATCTGCATCTACTTTGGTTTACTCAAGTGTAAGATAAGAATAATAGCACCTCCCTCCCAGAATTGTAAAAATCAGATGAAATAATTCTGCAAAACATAGTGCCTAGAACATAGTAGGCCTGTAATAAATGTCTGTTTCCTTCCTTTCTTTCTCTCCCTCTCCCTTTCCTTCTCCCTCCTTCCCTCTCTCTCTCTTTCTCTCTCTCTTTCTGAATCTCTCTCCCTCTGTGTCTCTGTCTCTCTCCCTCTCCCTCTCTCCTCCTTTCCCGTCCCCCTGTCCCTCCCTCCCCCACCATGTACATGGTCACCAGCTATTAATTCTTTCCTTCACCAGAGTTCCCAGCTCCTTACATTCACTGCTGCCTTTGTAAATTGGAAAAAAAAAAAAGAAGTGATAAAATCAAGGATACCACCATATACCAGAGATGTCTTTGTGATAAACTCAGATAATGTGAGGCTTTAGGTTCATGTCCCTTCATAGGTTAAGGAATTAGAAGTTACTGGCACGTGATTTTCCATAATGGTCAACCCAGTTTCCGTATTAATCATCACCAGCACAGTGATGCCAAACAAATGATTGATTTGTAGCCAAAACCTGGAAATCAGTTTATAGATTTGCCACTTTCTACCTTATATCTTTGGGCAATTCTATTAACCTCGTTGGATCTCAAGTTAGATGACTTTAAATTTGGTTGGATTAGATGACCTCTGCCATTCTTTCCAGCTCTAAATCTGTGATCTTATGATCCTACACACTGTTGCCAGAGTAACTTTCTTAAAGCATAGCTCTGAACATATCACTCCTCCGTTCAAAAACTTTCAAAAACTCCAAAAGTCTTCAGAACTACATGGAAAGGCACAGCACAGTATTCCTGACCCTGTCCTTTGGCCCAAATCTACCTTTCTAGCCTTAATATCTCACTACTCACCTATACAATCCTAACGTTCCAAACCAACTGGAATACTCAGCATTCACCAATGTAGAGAGAACCAGACCTATTATCAAGAAGACTCATCTTCCTGAGTTCAAACCTAACCTCAGACACTTACTAGCTGGGTGACCCTGGGCAAGTCACTTAACCCTGTTTGCCTTCATTTTCTCATCTGCAAAATGAGTTGGAGAAGGAAATGGCAAGCACTCCAGTATCTTTGTCAAGAAAACCCCAAAGGAAGGTCGTGAAGACTCAGACACAATTGACAAATAACTCAACAAAAACAACATGTTTTCCAACCTCAGTATCTTTATCCATGTCACCCACTCACTTTGGAATTGCTGCTTCCTTCTCTACTCCCCTCTTCTATTCCGGCTAAGCCCTACCCATCCTTCAAGGCCTTGTTCATTAATCACCTTCTTCATGGTATTAATTCCCTCATACTAGATGTGATTTTTCTTCAGACTCTGAATGCCCATAGCACTGTTTATAACTCTTTTCACTTATCAATAGTAATAATGGTCATGTGTACCAGACATTATGCCAAGCGCTTTAAAATTTTTGTCTTATTTAATCCTCATAACAATTCTACGAATTGGTGCTGTTATCATCCCCATTTTATAGATGAGGGAATTGAGGCAAATGGGGGTAAAGTGACTTATCAGAGGTCACACAGCTAGTAAATTGTCTTGAGACCAAATTTTAACTCAGGTTTTCTTGAACTCAGACCCAGTACGCTAACCCAAGAACAAAAAAAATGTATATTTTTAATGCTTCTGCTGCTCATAGTAGCTAGGGCAATGAACCACATATAGTGGTTGCTTGATAAATATCTACTGCATGAATAAAAATTAATTCAAGTATAAACTGTGATTTGTATAACTTCAAATCTCTGACAAATTGTCCAACTGAATAATGATCTTCCACCATTATTAAGGGGATTAATTATATGCTAATTTCTAGAGAGCTAATGGCATGGGATGGTCTTAAGAAACTTAAAAACTAATTACCAGGGAAAGAGACCTAGAAATTCTTACTACTGAAATGCGGCTTC
Organism: Pseudocheirus occidentalis; assembly: GCA_028646575.1. Lineage (NCBI taxonomy): Eukaryota > Metazoa > Chordata > Mammalia > Diprotodontia > Pseudocheiridae > Pseudocheirus > Pseudocheirus occidentalis. Next base: position 171,153 of record JAQQSW010000012.1, on the reverse strand, counting down.
TTTTATTTTTTTTTCTTTATTTATTTTCCACGCTTAAGAGCCCTAAACAGGGAGCATGGAAAAGCAAATCTGACTTTTAATAAGATAGCCTGTAACCACAAAGCTAAAAGCATCACCTACCAAAGACTATATAGAACAGGACAAAACAAAACAAAATAAAAAACTATATAAGGGTTTTTGACGGAATTTGTGTTCATAGGCCGAAGTACTAGAACCATGGCCCAGCCTTTAGTGCGAATAAAAGGTGTTCTATTTAAGAAAAAAATAATAATTGCTATCAGGCATATAAAGTATATTGGGATGAACTACTTAGCTGTAACTAGGTTTTTATATTTCTTTATATCTTGCCATAAAGATATACAGTTTTTCTCTTCCATTAAGAAATATGTATTGAGTATTTTAAAATGTTGATGTAGGCATGTAGGAAATAGTCATAAATATGAGAAGGCCTTTTCTTAAATGTCATAAATAATGCTCAGACATTTACATAATATTCCTATTATGAAGAAAATATTGTTGAGCAGAAAAGCACTCCCTATTCTGTTTGATTTAGTTAAAAAATGCTAGTAGAAAAAAAAAATCAGGCTATAGTAATGCAGCCTAAACAAAATGCTCCCTCTGGTGGCATTGTATCTAAATTACAGGCACAGTGTCTGACTACAAAGAGCCTCTCTGGACTGAAAGCATAAACCTTTACAATGAAGGTGAATGTGAGATATCACTGAGGCTAGGGGTTTTAGCATTTTGCTTGCTCCCAGAACTACATCTGAAGTGAAATAGAAAGGTCTAAATTCTGCAACATTTTTCTGTCATAACTAACCAGTGACAATAGAGATAGGGGATTGTAATGTGAGGTCCAAATACCAACGAAGATATATTCTTAGCATGTCTATTTAAAACTTTAATGGTGCTTCTCATGGGCCTTCACAATATTGCATGCAGTTAATGAAGTATAATCAAAATCCACAAGAGTCACATTGTAGCAGCCCTGTCAGACAAAAGGTTATAGTTTTAATTAGTAGCTTCTGTAAGCAATATATGCTAATAGGCAAATCAAATTGTTCTAATTTCCCCAGAGAGCAACTGGGGGGAGATGATCACCAAATATTCAGTATTTCTGCTCTGTACTTTATAAATGGCAAGTGAGCCATTAAGGGTCATCTTGCTTCCAGACCAATTGTGACACATTTTCATTCTCATTTCCGCGGCTATATATAGGAGGAGCTTACCCATGAAAATGAAGTAGAGGGGGAGTCCGGATAGGATTTCATTAATGTTTTATTCCTCCGACCTTTTTTCTTGAAGAAGGTTTATAAAATCATTTAATGATTAAGAAGGGTTTAGGAATTAGAGTGAACACATACTTATGATAATATCTTGCCCACCTAATTATACTGTAGCAAGTAAGTGATTACTAGTATGCCTCTTTGGAGTTTAGAATACAAGCGACCTCAATATTTCTAACCTCTATGTTGGCAAACACGAGGTTATATATATATAATAGTAGGAATTACCCAAAGAAAGAAAAATTCAATTTAAATTTTCAATTGTTTTCCATATCTGTACTAACTACAATATGATTATGCACAGTTAAAATTAGAGATGAAAGATCTGATCACCATTTGGGGTCTTCTGAAAGAAGTTATATAGACCCTTTTCATTTGAGTAAGGACCTTATCCTAAGGTTGGAATGAGAACTGTATAACAGAAAAGTGAAATTCTACTTAAATCACCACCACATAAGTGGGTAAATTAAAAAAAAAATCACCCCAAAACAGTTCACTGAGTATACAGTGGAAATAATCAAAACCGTCTCCTAGTAACTATGGGTCATGAAACAGACTTAGAAAATTTAAGTACAACCAGACTATTGTCCAATGTGAAAGTATCTGCAGATTTTATACTTGACTACATGCCGCCATGGGGGTGGGGGAGGGGCGCGACGGAGAGGAGAAAACGAAATTCAAGGGAATCAAGAACAGAATCTTGTAAACTAAAAGTAAGTAAACAAATCAATTTAAATTAAAAATTTTAAAAAGAAATTAAGTAATTTCCACTCAAGTATCACAACTACTTGTTGCACAGACAGATTTAGAGCTCAGATTCCCTGATTGCTACTGCAGCATTCTTTCTGAAATCATGTCTCATTGAGCTGTGTGTTTCAAAAGAAAGTTGTGGCCTTGAGACATTTTATTCACAGGGGAAAAATCAATGAATTTAGGGATTTTAAATAGGAACATCTGCAAATCTCATGAAAAAGGGGTATTTGAAAGGGACATGAGTTATTTCTTCTTGAAGCAAGGAATTTTGGAGGGACCCACATTTGTTTTTTGACATACAGTTCCTGTCCACTTTTCGCAAGAAAATTAAAATTCATATAACATTGCAGTTTTTGGTGTTAGAAGTGGTATTTGGGGGTTTAGGGCAGACGTGGTCAACAAATTAACGAGTAGAGGCAGCAGAAGCAGGAGAATTGCACGTGTTAAGTGTGCATTTGACTATTATGTAACACCCTAATATTTGACATCTATAAGACAACATTGAGCCAAGTTGTTTCCCCCATGACAATGTGATTTACTTGGGGGAAGGGACTTCCTTTGTCATTATATATATACAGAATTAAGCTTATAATGTCTAGCGTATAATAAGCACTTAATAAATGCTTATTGACTAATTGGATGACTTAAGTGAATGCCCAATCAATGGTTTTGTTTTATTAAACCAGTAATAGTGCTTAGGCTTTGGTTTCCATCTTAACTATAACCCATGTTCCTACATGGTGCCAAGTATGGGCTGGAGCTCAGCATCCAACATTAGAACTATGTCAGCCACAGCTTCTACACATAGTATAGAAATTGATTACATTTGTATTATGCTTCTCATTTTGCAAAGCATTTTGATCACAATAACCCTGTGAGAGAGGTAATATATTTTTATCCTCATTTTCTATGAGAAAACTGAAGCTCACAAAAGTTAATGAATGAGCTGTTCAAAGTCATACATATCTTAAAATAGATCAAGTCAAAAAACCCTTCTAAAGTCCACTAAGGAAAAAAGTCCAAAACTAAAAGGTCATCCCAGCAAATCCTAATGAATAAAGGCCTCCAAGTCATAGGGTTGTCGTTATGGACTCTGGTGTAACTTAAACCTATAGTTGCTAATATCTTAGAGCCTTCCTTGGTATCAAACTAAATCATTAGTCCAAAGGAGCCCATTCTAATGGTGATTTAAGGGAGAAAAAAAAAAAAAGCTCTTTGAAAGCTCTAAATAGGTAACATTTTAGGGAGATAGACATTCCAGCTATTATTTTATTCTGTTAAACCACCTATTAATTACAGTCTGAAAAAAAATTATGGGAAAATTTTTTTGGTCAAATGGCAAGCTACTTCTACTTTGTATGGGAAAAAAACCTATGAATGTAAATCTTTCTGACTGCAAAAACAAAGATACCTTAAAGCTAAATTCTATAATGGTATACAATGTAAAGTCATCCTAGACTGACAACTTTTTAAAATTCACTATTTTTAATAGAAATATCAATTAAAATAAGATATTAAAGTAAAGTTTACTTCAATCCCACTAATGTCCACTTCTCAGATGGTTCCATATGGTGTCAGAAAGGAAAAGGTCATTAAATATTATATTTGCCAAATACTCTCTTGCAGTTTTTATCTCCACTTTCCTGGCCAAGTGCTTAATGACTCTAGAATGTAAGCTCCTTGAGGACAGGAACTGGTTCATTTTTGTCTTTGTATCCCCAGTGCCTATCATAATGCCTGGCACATAATAGGTGTTTAATAAATGCTTGTTGAATGAATGTTTAATCTTTACTCCAACAAGGAAGGAGTGGTAGCAGATCTTTGGATTCTCCACTCAGTCCACGGTGTCTCTTTGTTTTGTTTTTCTTTTGTTTATGCTTCTCTTGTTTCTATTGCAGTTTGGCCTTGGTATTACCAACCTACAGTTTTTACTATATAAAAGCCAAAATAGAAGAGACAATAACTCAGGCCAGATGTAAGTACTGTGAAAGAGACTTCAGGGTCTGATCATTATCTCCTGATATCAGATTTTGGAACACATTTAGCTTATAGAATACATATGGAATACATAAAGCTTATACATTTCAGTAGGTGTTATTACCAAATCTATAGCAATGATTCTAACCCATTCCAAACATGCAAGGAACAAGAAATATTCTACATAGATAGAATATGAGCAGGTATTCCAGTTTCACTGGTAACCCTTACCACCCTTCCCTGCCTTGCTATGTGCTTATAGAATCATTGCCTTGCTGTATCCTCTGTTGCTGTCATTTTAAGGGTCTGCTTATGGCACTAAATGTTTCACATGCTAAATACTAACGTAAACTCTCCTCATAGTAATGTAGTAAAGCTTTTTTTTTTTGGTTTTGCATTTGGCAATAGTAATATTGTGCTTTAAATTTTATACTTTGCTTGAATAGTTAAATAGTAATGGCCTTTGGCTTTGGTTTGCAGATTAAGCTTTGCTGTCATGTCTTCTAAATTATAACATATATGAATATCTCCAATAATTTGACTGGATAAGATCATGTTTAAGCAGCTTTCAGAATGTAGTGTTAGTTAATGGTACTTATGCCGATGCTATATTCTTATCCATAGTTGTTTTGAAATTTTTGTTTTGGTTGTAACTACATTTAGTTAAGTAAAAATGGCCATCATATCCTCTTAGCCTGTTTCAAGTATCAATACTAACTTGATAGAATGTGTGTTCAGAAAATGTAAAAAAAAAAACAAACCCAAAGCTGATTATAAATGACTCCTAACAAATAAATAAGCTCCAGTTTCCACCACTTCTCTAGTCAGCATCCCATTCTGTCCTGCCTTTCCCTGCTTTGTGCACTCCATTCTATTACTCAAAAAAACCTTTATCTTCTATAGTCACTTGATGGGTACTAGATATGATGGTCTTTTAGCAACAAGCAATTTTGCATGAGTTATTTCTTAACTTAATGAAAGTGGGAGTAATTAGTGGAATTTTGATAATTAATAAATGCTTCTATTTATAGACTTATATTCCTTAATGTTGCACTTGCATCTAATAACCTGCAAAACAGACCCTTGAAATAGCCACAGTACATAGAGGGTACTTTAGTAATAAGTGACAGTACATACTTTCCAGTCTTCAAAGATGTTTGTCTTTTTTCCAGACTACAGCTGTACATAAATGAACCTTTGATCTATGCACAATATTTTTATTCAAGAAACTCATTGAATAAAATATTGTTTGTGACCCCCTTTGCTTTACCCTCTTTTTTTTTGTTTCCTGGCTTTCTCTTTCTGATGGATTTTCACAGCAAAAAAAGTCAAAGTGAAGGGCAAGTATCTTCTTGTTGCTCAATTTCTTTCTGTTTAGTGCAGTTGAAATTTTCCACTTATATCTCCATTCCTATTGGATACTTTCCTCTGTGCTCCTCACTTGTTAGATTTTCCCACATCAACATTGCACATTTGATGTAATAAAAGGGGGTGGAAGGGATATGCTTGTGTCTCCTTAAGTGAAGTGGTTTTTTGGTTTTTTGTTTTTTACATCCACATTGTCATTAATTTCCAATCTGTGGGGTTTTATAATTCTCCATGTTCTGGTTCATGTCATTGATAAAAGTATGTTATGTATTCACTGGTAATATTAGTTTATGCATGAAAGCCTTTTTAAAAAGCTAACCTAATGATGAAATTTTGTGACATTTTCAAAGAAATACAGATCAAGCACTTTTGTAATGTTTATTTAATGACAAAACTTTTAAGATTTAGTACACTAAAATATGAATGCTTCCATTATTTTATTACTCTATTAAAAATGTAAGTACTTTCTTCTTATATTGTGAAAGTGACTGATGTAATCACTGAAGTAGTTAAAATATAAGAAGGTGAGTTGACTAATTTTTCAATATACTCTTTTGCTTACTAGGTAATAATTTTAAAATGCTGTGTTCTCTAGACATGTACTCTAGCTGACCTTTGTTTGCTTTTTCTGATACTGAAATTCGTATCTGCAGATTCTGAAACACTGAAACCTGAACACTTTGAAGAATCTGGATATACTTTTATAGCCCCAAGGTAGGTTCTATAAATGTAAACATAGTTATAATAAAATAATGTAAGAAATTTATATGTATAACAAAATTCAATATATCATAATATCCTTAAATTTGTTATTAAAAATAATACTTGATTTAATGATGCTATTAGGGCAACTGTTTTTCAAAGTATCAAGAGATAATGCATTTAAGTACTTAGGTAACACAAAACACTACATAAATTAAAATTAGTAGTAACCATAGGAGTCAGAATCATCTATTGCATTCTGTAATCCATTTCACTTTGTATAGTTATACAAACTGTATGAAAGAGATGCTTCATATGTTAACCTTTTCTCTGAGTAATTCTTGTTACATTATGTCCTGAAACACCTCCCTCATTTTTTATGCATAAGCTTGTAGACACAATCCCAACCACACTTCTTCCCTCTTCTAACAGCAACTATAATAACAATAACATACTTCTGGAACAGTGGTTCTCAACCTTCCTAATGCCGCGACCCTGTAATTTACTTTCTCATGTTGTGGTGACCCCCAATCATAAAATTATTTTCGTTGCTACTTCATAACTGTAATTTTGTTACTATTATGAATCGTAATGTAAATATCTGATATGCAGAATATATTTAAATTGAACATAACCCACAGGTTGAGAACCACTGTTCTAGAACCCTAGAATTTTAAAAACACTTTTATCCCAGTGACCCTGTAAAATAAGCAGCAAAAGTATCATAACCTCCATTGCATAGAGAAGGAACCTGAAGCTTAGATAGGTTGTAGGACTTCTGGATAATCACAGAATTTCTAAGTTTCTGACCCAGAACTTCTGGACCTTAATCTAGGACTTTCTGTGAAACTCACTTTTATAGACCATATTCATTAAGACTGAAAATTTTGCCCCTTTTAAGGCAGAATTGTACCTCAATTAATCTTTGCACTGATCATTATTAACCTATTATTTACTCGACAAAATTCCATTCAATCCACTCATTTATATAATAAATAAAAATGAAAGATGTTTCAGAAATTAGAAGCAGAATTATTCAAACTTAACTTTACGCACACCAGATTAAAGTTTTATTTTCATGTGTAAATCTGAACTAAGGTTATTTGAAATGTATCTGAGCTCTCATTTTGATACTATGTGAATTTTGGAAGCACTGTGCAAGCAAAAGCCTTAGCACTAATCAGTATTCTTCATATGTATTCCATAGACAGTACCAAACAGTTTAGAACTTAAATACAATGCAATGCCATTTTGCATTATTCCCCTACCGCCTCATGTAAACTAGCCTTTTTTCCTCATTGAACAAATAAAATTCAATAAACATTGATTAGAGTCCCTTCTACATGTAAACCAATGTGCTAGGTATTGTGGATGCATTGATGAAGAGAGACAGAACTTACTGTCAAGACCCTAATAATTTAGTAGGGGGGATGAAATATCCACAACTATGATAATAAAAATTAGAATATGATCATCAGAAAAGAGTTTGAGTAAAGAACTCAGAGATTTTAATACAGAATAGTCACTTTCACATGGGAGGATGACAGAAACTTTGTGGAAAAGTTGGTATGTGATCCAGGTATTTTAAGGAGAGGAAGGGTCAAAACCAAAACAACAAAAGTAGGGAGAAAGTTTTCTAGGTCTGAGGGGGGGGAGAACAGGCCTAGGAAGGCATAAAGGGGAGAAAGGACAGGCCAAGATCGGAGAACAGTTTGCCTAGAATACCTAACACAGGAAATAGGATAGGAAGCAAAATGAAGTTGCAGTGTGTATTTTTGTTCATTTTCTGTCTTTTGTTATAAAAGATGTATTGAATTGCTGAGGTAAGGAAGGAAAGGGATATTTTGGAGAAATGAGGGTAATAGAGCAATGAAATATTGCAATATTTTTAAAGAAAAAGGAAAGTTATGCTGTTGCCAAATTGGGAGGGGCCTCTCATGCCAGAATATGAAATCTGTCCTTTGTTAGAAAGTGCAAAGTTGCTGAAGGTTTGGGGACAGGAGAGTGAGTGGTGTGGTCAGACCTGTTTTGACAAAGATTAATTTGGTAATTATATAAAAGATGAATTGGAGCAGAGACTGAGGGTAGAGAACAGCACTAATAATAGTAAGGACATTCGAAATAGGTCAGATCAGATACGATGGGAACTTTAAACTAGTTGGTAGCCTTTATAGTACAAGGCAAAGGGTGCATTTGAAAGAAATTTCAGAGACTGAATTTGCAGACGACATAGGTTCAAATTCTGGCCCTCTTAACCTACTACCTTTTAACTTTTATTTTTTTGGAAGGAGGGAGGCAAGGAAATTAGGGTTAAGTGACTTGCTTAAGGTCATACAGCTAGTAAGTGTGTCATGTTGTCTGAGGCGGTATTTGAACTCAGATACTCCCGATTCCAGGGCTGGTGCTCTATTCACTGCGCCACCTAGTGGCCCCAACTACCTATAACTTGAACTAGTAATTCTGCTTCTCTTGGCTTCATTTTTCTCATTTGCGGAAATGAAAAGGTTGTATTAAGTGATAAAGGTATACCAATCATCTACCAGGTCTATGAAGTTACTTAATCCTAAAACTGAAAGGATCTGAAAATGGTTGAATGTATGTGGTGGGAGAAAAAGAAGAGTCAAGGAGGCGGCTAGGCGGTGCAGTGAATAGAGCACCAGCTCTGGAGTCAGTAGCTCCTGAGTTCAAATCCGGCCTCAGACACTTAACACAAAAAACTAGCCATGTGGCCTTGGGCAAGTCACTTAACCCCAACTGCCCTCCAAAAAAAAAAAAAGGAAGAGTCGAGTATTTTGAATTTTGAATTAGGATAAATAGGAGAGATAGGGGAGTTAGTATAATTGGTAGGGCTTTGGCAGAGTCTGTTCAGTTTGAACACATTTATTTTGAGTTGCCAGAAAGATGTGTATCTAGTGACGTTCAGTAAGCAATTATAAATGAGACAGAAGCTCATCAGGGCTGGAGATACAGATTTATGAGCCAACTGCATCAAATGATCATAGAAAGCATGGGATAAGGTCATATCTAGAGTAGCAGAGGAGGAAAAAGTGACAGCAGATGGGGACAAATAATTAACAATAGAACAATGACTGATGTAATGTCACTGAAACCAAGAGTGAAGAGAGTACTAAGGAGGGACAATCAAGAAGTACTCAAATTTATATAATTTTTTAAATACTTTGTACAAGGCATCTAAACCTTAAGAACCCTGTATGCCAGGTACTGACTGTGGCCCCAGGCACATTTTATAGATAATAAAAATAAAACTTTGAAAGTTTAAGTTACTTAAATGATTTTGCCGACAATCACATACCCAGACAGTTGTAGCCAAAACACAGTTAAGTTTTTCTGATTCCTATATCCCACTATGCCATGTTGTTTCTCTGATACTGCCAAAGGATAAGGATGATGGGAACTGATGAAGACTGGTATAGGGCCACTGGGTAAAGAAAACAAAGTGAATTGGGATTGGTTTCAATAGAGCAGTGGGTCTAAAAGCCAGTCTACAAGGATAAATAAAGAGAAATACAGTTTTAAGTATAAAATATTGTAAAAGAAGTTTGTCAATAAAGGGAAGAGAGAAGATGGTAATAGTTTGAAGGAGTAGTAAAGTCAATGAAAGTTTTTGTTTTTTTTTTTTAAGATGGAGAAACCTGAGTATAATTGTGGTGGGAGAGGGAGAGATCTAAGCCAGGAGGGAAGGAAAGATTGAAAATAAAAGTTTTCATGGGGGGAGAGGGGTAAGGGAGGAGAGAAAATTTGAAACTCAAGGGACTATGGAACTGAATCTTGTAAACTAAAAGTAAAATTGTAAAAAATAAGACTGTAATAAAGAAGACACATTGCCTTTTTAAAAAATAAAAAAGAATTTAAAAGCTGAAAAAAATAATAAATTATATGCCCTTGTAAAAAAAAAAGAAAAGAAACAAAAGTTTTTCAAAGATATAAGAGGAATTCGGATTAACAAAACAGAAAGAATAGTTATTATCCTAGGCAAAGTGAAAGACTGTTCTCTAGGATAAAGGGGAATGAGAAGAAAATGGGTGAATCCATAGAGGCTATGGGTATAGAGAAAGAGAATTGAGATCATATGTGATCATTTCAATCCTCTCAGTAAAATACAATTCTAGGTCACCTTCTTAACATATAATTGTAGTGGAACACTAAGCATGCCCTCACAATATCCTCAAATAGGAATGTGTATCTTTGTACAAATACTGGGAAAGGGGGGCTCTAGATTCTAGTTTAGTGGAACTGACATCATGTAAAGTCAGTGAACTGAGGAATTCCAGGACGGAAGAGAATCCATAATTGAAATGGCAGACCATTAGGTTGACAGGATAGTTGAAACCAAAACAGTTGATGCTTTTGAAGTTAAGGAACCTAAAGTAATTGTACAGCAGATTTCAGAGGAATAAAAATAAGCAGTAGAGAAATTGTGATCAAAGGTTTATTTGAGAGTATAAAATGCTTGGATGAGAAACTCAGTATCTTAGTACTATCCACTACTCAAATGCAAAATGTTTAAAGGCAGGGAAGGTGTCATACCTTCTGAATCCAGAGTACCAAGTGTAAGGCTAAGCATATAGTAGGTTCTTCCAACAAATATTTAATTGAATAACTGTTTGTATATGTGTTAAACCTAACCCAAGAGTTTGGGGTTTTGTTTTGTGGGGGGTTTTTTGCTGTTGTTTTTCAGAGAATACTGTAATGATTTGAAACCATCAGAAAACAACACTGAATTTCTCTTAAATTTTAATGAGTTTATTGATCGAAAAACACCAAACAATCCGTCATGTAAGTATTTGTGCCTTTTGCAGGAAATGCTTGGGGGGGAAAAATATTTTAATTCTTTCATTACCCCAATAAGTGCTGATATTTATCTTTGATTTATCAGTTTCTTTAATCGACCTGTATGAAAAGCAGCTTTATTTACTTCTTAAAGAACTTAATGTGAAATCTAATTAAAAAAAAAACTTTTCTAATTATGGAGTTATGGTATTTTCAGTGATTAAAAAATCAAATGAATCCAGATTTTTTAAAATCTCTGAAAAATGCTAAAAAATCATTTGAATTATTCTGAAATCTGATATAGTATGGTTTAGTCTTGCATTTTCAGTGTATAAATTTTTTGGATGTAGCCAAGTGTTATCCTCATAAGAGAAAAAAGAATACCACTTTCCCTCTCTTTTAAATTAGATTCTAAGGTTAGTTTCAATATCTGTGGAAAAAGGAAAGAGAACACATAAAAAAAGATACCTATAAAGAATCTTCTCTGTTTCTAACTTTATTGAACCCAACTGCACATGTGTCTAAAAGAACAGGCTTCAGTAATTTGAAGGATAATCATTTGTCTTCAAACACTGTGGTTCAAAGAAATAGGGACTTTAGCTTAAAACCAATACATCTTTCACTTTCAGAGAGGATTAACTCTTTGGATCATAGGCTATACTTTATAACTCCTGAGAGATGCGTACATTTTTATTCCATAGAAGAAATTTTAAGATCTACAATTCTCTTTAAAGCAGTCTCTTTATTACAGATAAACTGTTAAAGTAAAATACAGTATGAGCTGGAGAGGAATATATAAAAAAGGAAACGTCAAAAATGCAATAAATCTACATTTATGGACCTGTGATCTCCTAATGGTTGGCATTCTGTACCTTTGCAGACAACAATTCACCCACACCTTCTTAGTGAATATAAAGAAACTTCAGCCCAAATAAGAATGTGCTTTTTAACACTGATCCTAGTCCCCTCTACCCCCATCTTCCAGTATTGAATGTCTGAGTAATATTTTACCCAATCCTTAAACTTGGCTTTCATACAGGTCTAATAGTACAGAAACATTCCAGAGTCAGCAATACAACAATATAGCATCCTTTTAATACTGTAAAGAGTTTCAGTGGGAAAGAAGACTTAGCAAAACTGAGTACTATGCTAAGCCCTGAGAATACAAATAGAAAAGTAAAACAGGCTCTCAAAGACTTTCCATTCTAATTGGGAAGACAATACATATAGGAGGTTTCAAATTCAAGTCAGATGCAATAGTCCAAGGGTCCTTAAAGTATGGCAGCATTGCACATATACAACCAATATCCTTCTTCTTGAGTTAATCCATATAACTATGCCAGTTGTTTTATTTCTTGAAGAAATATGAGCATTTGTTCCACTAATCATTTCCTAGAAATATACTTGTAACTGAGAAGTGGCAATGGGTAATACAAGGGTCTCAGAAACTATGGCCCAACACCACATCTCACCCCAGCCACCTGTAATTGGTAGTTTGTGAGCTAAATAATTTGGGTGCTAAACAAAAGGAGGTGGTTGAGCAGGATTTTGTCCTCGGGCTGTAATTTGCCAACCCCTGTTAATGCATGCAGTACTCTGTTGTTATTTATCATTTCAGTCATGAGTGACTTTTCTTGACCCCATTTGGGGTTTTCCTGGCAAAGACAGCAAAGTAGCTGCCTTTTCCTTCTCTAGTTCATTTTACAGATGAGGAAACTGAGGCAAATGGGGTTAAGTGACTTTCCCAGGGTCACAAATCTAGTGTCTGAGGTCTGGAGCCAGATTTGAACTCAGAAAGATGACTCTTCCTGACTCCTGGCTTGGCATTCTATCCACTGCGCCAGCTAGGTGCCTAACTAAAGTCTTCTACTTTATTTCAAATTCAGTCTTGAGTGTGTTCTATGTGGCCATAGGTAAATCACTTTGATTTTCTAAGGCTCTGGTAATTTTCTATCATTTTATTTATTAAAGATGGGTTGCAACTTGCATTGGTAGAAAGAATTCCCATAATGATGACATTGCCAGTCCTTGCTATGTTGACTTATAACAGAAAAAAAAAATAACTGAAATCCTGCCTGATGATTGAGATGGTTGGTGATATCTGGTTTGGTTTCATATAAACCTCACTCAAATAATGAAGTCCTACAAAAGCAAAAGGAAGGCATTTTATGCCCTCAGGTAGCACACAATTTACTGTATTTATCTTGCTTACATCAGAGACATAATCCTATTAGCTTTAAAAAGTGGGCAGTATAATATCCCTTCTGGGGAAAAAAAACCAACAACATTTCTATATAATCAGACATGTGCTGGTATAGTTCAGTTTAGGGAAATGAAAAACCATCCCACCTCTCATTGTTCATTGTCAATATCTCACAATACTTAGAAATTTTATCCTAAATAGGAAATTATCGATAGATTACTGCTATCTTCCGTTTCTTCTAGGAGCAGAAAGACAAAAAGAGTTCTATTTAGATAGTGTTTCAAATTTTACAAAGTCAGTCAGCCACCCGTGGAAAATGACTTCCCCTGCAAAAAGGACAGGGATATTTAGGAATCGTGAACCAGAGTTACAAGTAAGTAGGTCTGTCACTGTGAATCTGCCCTGACAATTCTGTGGCCAGCACTTAAAAAAAAAAACAAAACAGAAACCAACTAATCCTTAGTTTGTTCTGCATTTATAGAGTTTATCATAGCTCCTAAAGACTTCAAAATCTTTCAAAACCATAGTAAGAAAGACTCAATATTTATACTTTTAAAGTGCATCAGTAGATGCAATGAATCATGAAGAAACTCTTATTATCCAAGATGATTAATGAATGACAGTCAAAAAAATATACTGGAAATAATGACATTTCAATAGGCATAGATAGTTTAAAGAAAGCAGTTCTATATTTTGTTCATATGAAAACTAGTTTTCATTCATTTGGCATTAATCCTAATACATAAATCCTAATACATAAATCCCAATGCATAAATATATACTTATACACTTATCTATATTCAGATTTTGCATTTTAAAGTTTTCACATCTATATTTTTTCCTATTATCACTCATTATCATAACTCTTCTTTGTTCAAGGAAAAAAGAATGATCAGGTTGACTCATAGATGATTAATAAAATAATATGTACCCAAGGCAATTTTCTATACTTTAACAAAACAGCTTATATAAAGGCAAAGCTTCCTTCCATTTACTAGGTGACCTTGAGATCCTTCCAATACAAGACTATGTTGTTTTGTTTTCTTTTTTTTTTTTCATACACATTCACTCACATACACGTTATCAGGGAGCCACAATATCTACGATCCTAGGCCTGGGGCTAAGGACCAAAACTCTGAGAGAAGAGGTACAGTTGATATCTACCCAGGCTGCAAGTCCCCATATTACTTTTACCTGTTCCTGACTGTTTTTACCCAATCCCCTCTCTCTGGGGTAATGTGCATTCCTAATAATTCAGTAACATAAAATAAAAATCAGTTGTGGCCAGCCAGTTATATGTACAAGTAAAATATTGACATTTAATTATTTTAAAAAATAATTTAAATAGGTCCAAACTTTTTTCAAATGGTTTAGATTTTCCTTAGTGATTTTAATAATACTATCAATCCTCTATATTTATTTTCTTGTAATTAATGTTTTACCTTATTGATCAACAAACCAAGTATAGCTATAACTTTATAAAAATCATCACTGACAGCAATAATAGTCAACCAAAAGTAAATGAGTAAGACTTTAAAAAAAAAAGAAATGCAGTAAAATTTTATTTTGCTATATTAAATCACTTTACAGAAATAACCTTATCAGTGGGTGTAGAATTCTCACACTACTTATTTATTATTAAAGTTAATTTATTGACCTATGAAAATGTCTCTATAATTGCCATATCAGATATTTATGGTTTAGAATGAATGACTTAAAGAATGCCTCAATTCCCAGAACCAGTGTAAAAATGATATTATTTATGTGAAATGAGCTGGACAAGAAAAGTTCCAATAAATAACACTTAATGCTCTGTGTGCATGGGCGTGAGTTAGCAACTTCAGTGGTCACATTTAGTATTATAATAAGTGGAGAACTCTACGCCTGGAGAATAATTAAGACAAACTGTTAAATTACTGATAATTTTATTTGCATTATGAATTATCAATGATTTTCCAAATAAAAATCTTTCCGAAAGTGAAAAGGCTTTCTTGAGTAGCAGGAGCATTGGCTAACACAAGGTTACATTTAACCCTCTGGAGAAAACACCATGCCAAAGATACCTATATGAAAATCAACAAAAATTATTGCTTTAAAGTTTGATTTTCAGTAGCCAGATTGAAATTATTTTTCCACTGAAGAGAGTAGATGAGGGGAAAATTCCAGTTTTTCCCTTGTAATTAAGGCCCCAGTTCCTACTCTAGGAATGAATATTCAACCTGTGAGTAGAATGAAATGTCAGTTGAGCACAACACACTGGACAATTGAACAAATAATTTTGTCAGTGGCGGTGCACTTGCTACCCATTCAACATTACACCATAATAGGTATTTTATAGTTCTGGTCTCATAGTAAGGAAGTCCTAAATTTAAATCCTGCCTCA
The DNA here is from genome assembly GCA_028646575.1 of Pseudocheirus occidentalis. Taxonomy (NCBI): domain Eukaryota; kingdom Metazoa; phylum Chordata; class Mammalia; order Diprotodontia; family Pseudocheiridae; genus Pseudocheirus; species Pseudocheirus occidentalis. The sequence goes on along the minus strand of JAQQSW010000012.1, from coordinate 155,690 downwards.
GACAATTACTAGCTTTGTGGACCAAGGCAAATTACTTAATCTCTTTAGGCTATTTCCTCATCAGTAATATGAGGGGATTAGACTCAAGGTCTCCTAAAGTCACTGATCTCATGACAATTTCATAAATAATATCATTCAATATGTGCCGCATAAACCATTTAACCCTGGGAGAATAACTGCTTCTTATTAGCTAACTTCTAACTTAATAAAATGGATAAGAAAGGATACATAGCCAAATACTTTTCCCTTTTTCTTCCTCAACATGACATTCTAATTTTGGTTGTTTGTTTTTGTTGTTTTTGCTTTTGTTTGTGTGAGTTCTCCACCCCATTCCCACCCCCAGACAGAAAGAGCCAAAACTAACGTGACCATTAGTACATGTGCCAAAAATAGGGTAACTTTGAAATTTAACATTGTGGTGGGAAGCGAAAATGAGAAAAAGAAAGAAGGGGAAAACTGTTAAGAAAATTCTAATGGGAAAGTGAGCAGACAATAAATAATCTTGAAATAATATGACTTGATTTCATCTGGGGTTTTGTTTTGGTCAGCTTTTTTTTTTTTGGCTTATCAGTCATGTTTTTGTATCATTGTCTACTGATTTTAAAGTTTTTTTTTTTTTTATTTTGCTTTTTAGAGGGCAATTGGAGTTGAGTTGCAAGAGTGTCAAGTGTCTGAGGCAAGATTTGAACTCAGGTCCTCCTGACTCCAGGGCCAGTGCTCTATTTACTATGCCACCTAGCTGCCCCAATTTTAAAGATTTTAAGAAAGTACTTGACTCAGTAGAAAAATAATGAAGAAATCACAGACATTTCAATACTTTGATGGATCTTGTGATTTCTTTGTTAATGCTAGGCCTAGGAGTCAGTCCATCTTTCTTAGTTCAAATCTAGCCTCAGACACTTTATTACTGTATAAACCTGGGCAAATTACTTAACCCTCTTTGTATCAGTTCCTCCTCTGTAAAATGAGGTGGAGAAACAAAATGGCAAACCTCTCCAGTATATTTACTAAGAAAACCCCAAACGAGGTCACAAAGACACACAAGTGAAAAATGACCAAACAACAACACTGAGTCATACTGTCTTTAAATTAATAAACAAGCTGTTAGTTTAAGTTGTGTTAAGCTCGAAATTGTTTACATTATACTTTAATTATTTTTTTCAAATTTCAGTCTTAGTGTCATTATCAAAGCATTTGTATAAACAATCCTGTTAATGGAACTACAAATGATAAAGTAGATATTATATAACATAAACAAAGCATTATTTACTTTTAAAAAGTGCTTTTTTGTGGATAATACCCAATACTGAAATAAGTCATATAAAACTATGCATACTATAAAACAAAAATAATAATGTATAAAATGGTATTTAAAATACAAGATACTATTAGAGGTTCTTTAAGTAGCATAACTGAAAAACAAGTTACCTTAGATGAGTTATTCATATTCTTTGTCAGGTAATGTGGATATGATCAATAGAGTATTGCTGGATGCTGGTTTTACAAATGAACTTGTCCAAAATCACTGGAGTAAGCAGAAAAACCTGTAAGTATTTTTTTTCTTTTTATATAAAATTCCATTCTTCAGTTCAGTGTGGACTTTTGCTATGAAATTCTTGGCAGTAAAGTCAAATAAATTTTAGGGCTGGACTTTTGGAAAAAGAAAAACAGAAGTAACAACAGGCATTTATTTCACATTTGTGGATGCTTAAACAGACCAATTTTCTGCGTTATATAAAGTGGGTGCACATATACATACAATTAGACCAAGTAGAATTGTTAAATACATAATTCTCAAATCTCTTTTTCCCCCTCTGTTCTTTATTGTAGCAAGGGAGTAAAAGCTCGTTTTGTTGTGACCGATGGTGGAATTACAAGAGTATACCCCAAAGAGTAAGTCAGTATGTTATCTTTTATAATGAAATAAAGAGGAAGGTGCTAAGCATATGAAGAGTATTATTGGGACAACCATCCTATTTCAATAGAGGACTACCTCAAGTTTCCTCAAACTGCTGTTTCATGCCCATGCATTATCAAATTAACTTCTTTTTCTGAGAACATACAATGCCAAGACTTGTCCTAGAAATGTTTATATTTCCTGAGAGGAATTTATTCTTGTGTAGAAAAAGCCTTAAACTAGTTTTACATGGAGACTGTGCATACCTAGGTTATATCAGTTATCATATTTGACTGAAAGCTAGCACATTGTTGTTTAATTGTTTTAATGAAGTCTAACTCTCTGTGGCCCCATTTGGGATTTTCTTAGCAAAGATAATGGAGTGGTTTGCCATTTCCTTTTCTAGCTCATTTTATAGATGAGGAAATTGAAGCAGAATTATGTGACTTGCCCAGGGTCACACAGCTAGTATCTGAGGCCATATGTGATCTCAGGTTTTCCTGACTCCAGGTCTACACTCTATCCACCGTACCACCTAGCTGTCCATTATACAGTAAGAAAACCACAAATGGGGTTTACCTCATTTCCTATTTGCATAAACAGATTAAAAAACTGTATAAAGTAGACTACACAGTTAAGGTGGTCAGGCATGTGGATTCATTTCTGTAATCCTTACAACCAGGGAGGGTAAGGCCAATGGATCTCTTGAGTTCTGAGCCACAGTGGGATACAAGTTAAGGATTTTTTTTCCCCCTCTCTAGGGCTGGAGAAGATTGGCAAGAAAATCCAGAAACTTATGAAGATAGTTTCTACAAACGGAGTCTGGATAACGACAACTATATTTTCACTGCTCCCTACTTTAACAGTAAGTTATGGAGACATAGGTCATCTGGTGCCACATGACTTTATATATGAGAAAACTGAGGAACAGAAAGGCTAAGAGGCTTGTCCAAGTATTCATAAATAGGTAATATGTCTCAGAGTTAGGATTAAGTCCTACTTTTCTTGATTCCTTTGTTCTACTGACCTGTGCTCCATACAGCTGTGTGCTGCTGTGTAGACTAATATGTCACAAAATATTCCAATTAAAGGATTTCTGAAGAGATAAATATAGTGAATAGTCAACTGACACTCTGGTTTTTAACAAGGTGAAGGGCATAGCTGGCATTTACAGTGTTAACTGCCACTGTAAGCAAGTAACAAGGATAATTCAGGTCTCAGGGTAAACTGAAATAAATATATTTGCTGAAGCCCTAGCGTAGTAACTTCTACACATATTCAGCACAAGGTTGTAGAAAGAGATATAATCTCTGTCTACTGAATGTGGACTAACAGATTTAAATATACCCATCAGTCTCACAATTGTCCTTGTTAATATGATTTTTTTTTTCCCCTACACCACAATCCTTTGACTTTTAGAAAGTGGATCAAGTGCCTATGAATCAGGGATTATGGTAAGCAAGGCTGTGGAGATATATATTGATGGAAAACTCCTCAAACCTGCAGGTAAGACTAAATATATTTTAAATTTACATAATGTCACTAAAGTTGAATGGGAAATAAAATTATAAATGGTAATTCTTTGTCCAGTGTGAATGGGCAGGTCATCACAAAGCCTACATATATTAAATTAAATTTCTATGCTGGAAAGCATTATGAGATCACTGCTCTTTAAAAGGTCACCCTGTCTTTAAAGCATATGATAGGAGAAACTGCAAAGAAAGCAAAATTTAACTTTGCTCTCAGACTCCCATTTCTGTACCCTGTGATACATCTGCCCCAACCACTTCTGATACCTAGTGCAAGCCCTGACAGTTTTTCCCCCACATTTTCTCTTCCTCTTATCAAATTCTGTTCTCAGGAGATGGCCTAATAAACTTCCACAATTCATGTGTTACTTCTACTTAGGATAATTACCTAATCTTTAATTATGGAATTTCAATCATCTTCAAGCTTATGGAAAAGACAGAACCTCTAAAATCTCACCAGTCTGGTGGTTTTCCACTCAAAACCACTGCTGACCAGAAACAAGTTTTCATTGTTTAGGAATGTTCTTAGTTCACTGTAGTAATTAATACGTGTAAGAAATATGTAAAACTTTCCTTTGCTATAAATTAGAGTTTACTTCTAATGGCAAATGAATCAATTAAATCAAAAACCTTTTTTGAACTTTATTTTTTAAGTGACAACTCTATGTATAGATTGGGAGGAGGACAGTATTTGGGGAGGGGACCTGTGAGTCCATTGTTACAGGGAATTGGGAGGCAGGGACCTTATCAGTGTAGTTCCACATCTGCAGCAGTCCAGCAGCTTAGCTTGGAGTTAGAGAGTTGCCTAAGGCACTGAGAAGTTCAATAAGTGACCCAGGATCACTTAGTCTTACAGGTCAGAGACAAGACTTAAACTGAGGTCTTCTGATTCCTAGGCCAATTCTCTATCCATCACAACGTGAAACTTTATTTAAATTATTTGCTCATTTGTCCAGTGAGTTGAAATGCATGAAAACATCTTTATGCATTTGACTGTCAAACACATTCCAATATGAATTGTGGCATTTTGTTATTGCCTCTCCTTTGTTGGAAGAAGAGAGAGTCTCAATGTAATTTCTCTTGGGGGGACTTTGGTATGGAAAATTCAAACACCAATGGAAATTACCAACTCATCTATAAATTCCAGCTTTAGTGAAGTGCCTAGGAACATAAGCATAGGTTAAAGGGAAGATTTGAAACCAGATATTCTTGACAAAAATGCACATTAATTTTTTTAAATCAAAGTAAAATTAAAATTCCAAAGTATAACTAAAATTAATGGGATTCTTATTTGCTAACCTGACAGATAATTTAAGAGAAGTAATGGATAGGGAAAAGTAATTTGTTTTCATTTACCTATTTAAATTGAATAAAATTAGGAATATAGAAAACAGGGAGGATCTATGAATTGATGTGTGGACATATGTTTATAATTTTTCAGTTGTTGGAATAAAAATAGATGTTGGCACCTGGATAGAGAATTTCACCAAGGCCTCAATAAGGGATCCGGTAAGAAGTAGATTTGTTTAATGTTATTATGGGAAGTTTATTAATTTAAGAGGACATGGGAAACTGATTAATTAATATTCAGTGGCTAAGCCTTTTTCTCTAGCTATTAGAATTTTTAATTACACAAATGATTCATAGAGTAAAAAACATTTTTTATTAAAAAAAAAAAGTTCCCTCTGGTAATAACATCTTCTAGAATATCCTTGACCTTTTGTTGTTGTTCAGTCATGTCTGACCCTTCTGGACCCCATTTGGAGTTTTCTTGGCAAAGAAACTGGAGTAATTTGCCATTTCTTTCTCAAGTTTATTTTATAAATGAGGAAATTGAGGCAGACAGGGTTAAGTGATTTGCCCAGCAGTGACCCAACTAGTAAACGTTTGAGGTCAGATTTAGACTCAGGTCTTCCTGCCTCCAAACCCAATGCACTATCCACTGTCCCATTTAACTGCCTCCAACCTTATCTGCTGATGTTCATTAAATCTAAATGCTTATATTATTAAAATATAGATATATGGTCTTATACCACCCAAGGACTTCCATAAGTCCTTCTAGCTCAAAGTCTTTTTTTTTTTAGTTTTGTACTAAAGAACTCAGATTCATTGGACTCCAACATGATGGTTTATTGTGATATACTATTAATGGTAAAAAGAATTCTTTTTTTTTTTAAGTGTGAGGTGATAATGTTACTATTTCTCTTTTTCAGTGTGCTGGTCCAGTTTGTGATTGCAAAAGAAACAGTGATGTAAGTAAGAATACTTTTGAAAATAATTCTCTTTCAAACCATATAACTTGCTAACCCCATTGTATCAACTTTCTTTAAGACAGATTTATTACCCATAGGACCAAGTCATTATAGTCAGATTTTACTATGAATCTTTAAACTCAGCTGGATTGAAAGCTGTTGTGTTGTTGTTTTTTAACTGTTTATTGATGAGAACACTCTCGTGAATCTCCTTAAGTAGACTTAAAGAATAAGTTTTCCATCATGCATTTAAATTTCTTTGTAAACATATTATGTATAAAAAACATTTTTAACTAAAGCTGAATTTCAAAGCATAAACTGAGAATAAAAAAAGAGATCCCCAGAGTTGGAACAAACCTTTCAGAGATCATTTAGTACAGCCTCCCCTCAAAATCTACCCCCAACATATTTTGCAGAGGAAAAATGTAATTAATTTCTAGTTTTACATGGAAATTGTGCCTATCTAGGTCATATCAGTTATCACAATTGAAAGAAGAATATCATATTAGATGGTGATATTCTCAACAGAAATAGACATGTTTGAAGAAGTAAAACATGGGGAGGAAAAAGATTATTATCTTTTTTTCTTTTGCACCTATTTACATCTGAGAAACCTATGGATCATCTAGGTGTTGATGTTCAACTAGACCTTAAATGACAGATAAGAATACAATTTTTGGAGTCATTTGGAATCACTGAAGTCATGGGAATGAATGGTCTCAAAAACTAAAGAATGCAGAGGGAGAAGAGAGCCACTCTTGGGGGACACCCAAACTGGGGAGGTCAAGAAGGGGGGTGGAGCAGCAAAAGGAACTAATAAAGAGCATCCAAAGATGGAAGAAATAGGACCAGGAGATGGCCAGAGTAGCCAAGAAAGGGGAAAGATTCCAGGATTAGAATAGTATATTAAAAAAAATGTGTAAAGAAATATGGGAGTAATGATGGTCATCCATTGTCTTGTTAGATTATTTAATTGTTTGTTTTAGATTAAGAATGCATATGGTACAAGAGGTCAAGATATGGAAAAAGGATAGGAGTAACTATCATTGAATTTAAAGTTTCAATGATGTAAACATTTTTTTAATCACAAAAAGAGTAATGGGATGCATTATCATCCACATGAAAAACTGTTCTAATTATCTAATAATCAGACAACCAAAAATTGAGAAGGATAAATGAAGTGTGACCAATTAAGAGCCTCTTGCAATAGTCTACTACAGAAGTGATGTAGACCTACATTATGGTAGAGGGTAAGTAAGTGCAGAGATTGAAACAAATGCGAGACTTTGGGGAATTAAGATCAGTAGGGAGTAAGGAGTTATTGAGAGAAAAGAATTGAGGACTAAGTGAAGGATGCAAATTTATGACTAAAAGGGTAATGATACTAGCAAGAGAAATGGAAAAGCGTGAAAGATAATGTGTTTTGTATATGTTGATTTAAAGATGCTTATAGGATCTATGGGTGCAGATGTCTAAGTAGGCAATCCACAATTTCAGACTTGTAATTCATAAAATAGTGGATAGCACCATCTATTTAAGAGTCATCTGCAAAGGGATGATAACTGAATATTTGGGAATTGATGAGATGTCCAAGGGAGAAAGTGCTGACAGAAGAGGACTCAAAACAACAACTAACAGGATACTGATAATTAATGAAAAGGAATAAGGTAATGATATAGCAAAGGAGCATGAAAGAAGTAGGAGAAGAAGGAGAGAGCAGTGTCGCAGAAGCTGAGAGTTGAAAGAGGTAGATGTTATCAAAACAAAACAAACAAAAAACTGTAAAATGAGAACTGAAAAAGGGCTACTGGATTTAGCAATTCAGAGATGACTGGTAACCTGGGCAAAAAGCAGTTTGTCAGTTGATGGAATCTAAAACCAAATTGGAAGAGATTAAGAAGTGAATGGGATTTTATATTCATTCAAGTTCCTAAAACATTCATATTCAGTGTATCAGTGATTTCATTACTAGAATTTTACCCCAAGGACATTAGAGACTCAAAATAAAAATACGGTACAAAAACATTCCAAACTACATTATGTATATTATCAAAACAATGGGAACAGACTATTTACTGGTTTAAGGATTGAGAAGTAAATAAGTAAATTATGCTAAGTAAATGTATCAGAATATTATGACATAAGAAATTATGAAGAATTCTGAGAAATATGTAAAGAACTAACTAAAATTATGTAAGAAAAAAGCAAATCTAAATGAACAAAACATCAACCCATCATGCATCCAACATTCATGATCATGTTAATAAAGAAAATAAAATCCAGAAAAATAAATTAATTAAAGAAACAGAAACAAAGTTCAGAAGGGATAACAAACAAAAATGAAAATTTTGCTTCTACCTTGTTAAAGCTGATACATCTATTTTTTTTGTTTTGTTTTAACAATCTGCAAATAACTTTAGTTACATTAACTTTTTCCTTTTTTAATTAAATTTGTTTTGTCATGTATACAAATAATTGTCCAATGAAGATAAAATGCAATTTATTTTGAAAACAAAAAAATAGAAGTCATCTTAAAGTAGAATGGGGTACTTTGAGAAGTGGGATCACTGTTAGCTTTTACGTGAACTCTGGATGACCATTTTTTAGAGATATTGCAAAAGGGTTTTCTGTTCAGGTACTGACTAAACTTCGGAGATCCTTTCCAACTTTTGAGATTCTATGATTCAAATTCTCATCTATTTGTAGGTACAAACTTACTTTCCAGAATGCCAGAGAATGGATTAGAAAATGTCTTGCAGTCCCTTCCAATGCTAGGATTCTCTGCATAGCAGCAGTCTTCTGTACAGTGATTAGAATCACTTGAAACAAAGAGAAAATAGAGTTCTTAAACTAATTATATCAAGATTTGGAGCATTTCTAAAATTTCACCATTGCTTATATTTTTGAAGGTCATGGATTGTGTAATTCTAGATGATGGTGGATTCCTTTTAATGTCAAATCATGATGAAGATACCAATCAGGTATGTATGTAATGTAGATGATAGGCATACTGACCCATTGCTTCATTGTTTAAATTTAAAAATGCTAATTTTAAGAATTGGACAAAATTTGTATTAGTCAAAATTTTCTATCATAAATGATTAGAAAGTTGGTCAAATAAGAAATAAATACAAAATCCAACACATAATTATTACTTATTCATTTGAAACTTCTACCCTAAAAGAACTAGATTTATAATAGCTTCATGGGTACAAGTGGAAAGCTTTTTAGACTGTGATCAATTAATCTAAATATGCTTTCTTGTGTGATTCAGTTATATTTAGCTAATAAATACATATCATTATACCAATAATATCCACAAATATGTAATTTTATTATCATAGTAAAAAAAATGATTGAAAATCAAACACCAGTTAAGAGGCACCCTGGACTTGTGTTCTTGGGTAACAGACCATGTTTATCTTTACCTCGATGCATGCCTAACTTATTATAGATGGCATTTCTACATTTTTCTACTATTTTACAATTTATAATTATGTTCCATTAAATTATGATTTGAAGATACATAGCTAGCAACAGAAGGAAAAAAGAGCTTTAGTTTTCTTTTCATGGTAGAAGTTAATCCCCATTTGTTAAAACCACTAGTTGCTTTAAAGGAAAAACTCTCTAGCTTCCTTTAACCTTTAAATTATTATTATTTCTTTGAATGGTAGTGCTTCAGATGTCTTCATTTGGCTAAGTAGTTTGAACCTAACTTTACCTTTCTTCCATGCTAGATTGGGAGATTCTTTGGAGAGATTGATCCAAGCTTGATGAGACACCTCATTAATGTGTCTGTCTATGCCTTTAATAAATCTTATGATTATCAATCTGTTTGTGACCCTGGTAGTTCACCAAAACAAGGAGCAGGAAATCGTTCATCATATGTGGTGAGTAACTATCAAAATGTCAATAAATTCTTAAAATAATAGGTATGTACAATCAAAAAGAACAAGAGTGCTTTGGGAAGTAATATTTTCACTGTCACTAAATGCATTAGAGAGATCCTAGATTAACCCAGTGTCCTTTTCTTCTATTTTTTTAAAGCCATCGATAGCAGATATCTTGCAAATAGGTTGGTGGGCAACTGCTGCTGCATGGTAAGTGAAAACTCCATTAGTTGGAAATTCCAACTAATAATACAAGAAGGGCAAAAGGGCACAGCAATACATTTTTTATAAGTTTAATTATGATGATTCTCTGATTATTTGTGGCTTTGTTACCAATTATTACCATGAACTGGCATACCCTAAAATTACTTCCCCCTTAAGCAAAATGCAAATATTCCTCCCTCCCAAATGAAGTTTACTCAAAAGTACTTTTACCCCATCATCTGCTATATTTGGACAGCTCCCATCACCACTGCCCACAAGCTTTCTGTGATTAGTAAAGGAGAGTTCCAAGATATAACTTTTGTTTGCACCATTTGAAAAGTTGTTTTTTTTTCCTCCCCCAACTGCTTAGGGTACTGTAACAAACACATAAAATAGTTGCATTTATGAAAAACATTGTGGCGTAGTAGAAATAGCACTGAATTTAGAGTCAGTGACCATTTTAAATTCGAGGGCTATTATTTTTGTGACCTTTAGCTTCCATGGTCCCTTATGACTCTAAAGATTATAAAAATATCAAGATTTTTTGTAATTCTTTTAACCTCTACAAACTGAAATAATAAATTATATTAAATAACATTATAATAATATACTATAATAATTATTAATAGTAAACCATAATTTTGGTTGTACAAAAATATAATTTCTATAAATTATCATAATGCTTATAGAAACCATTTCAAAAGGTACAGTCATACAATTGACTAAAAAGTAGAAAGTTGCTTATCACTGTCCTTTTTGTTATATATATTTTGTTGGGCATATTTGACTTAATATAGCAAAATGTGACTTGACCTGTTGGCTCTCTTCCAACAAGGCATCTCTTGCAAATACAATAACATTAGACAAAATTTCTTAACATATACAACAACCAAAGACACTTTTTTGACAGCCCTATCATTCTCACTTTGACATGAGGTATACAGTGGCTAAAGGTGTTTGCCATGATCATACAGGATAAACAGCACAGAGTCCAAAAGGAAGGATTTTCTATAGGTGGTAAGATCTGCCAGATGTTCCTGTTTGCAGATGGCATCCTGCTGACTTTATCCAGTCACTAGTACATTACAGTGGCTCCTAAATGAATGAAGACTTCTCAAAGGAGTTTAGCTTGAGAATCTAGAGGAAAAATGAGGAGATAAGAGATACCAATATCCAGACCAGTACATCAAGTTTGAACAACCCATCAAAATCTATTCACAAACAAAATCTTGGAAAGATAGACACTACATATGAACCATGAACCCAAATGAAGAAATGCATGACCAGAATTGATATTAGAGAAATGTACTGTACTTTCCATAATCTCAAGCTGTTCCTTAAAACAAAAGCTAGCCCATCTTCTAATCACTATCATTCTTCCAAAGATGCTACATGTAGCATCATTAACACAATCATTAACAGTAATATCTTCAAAGAATTTAAACTGTAATAGACCAGGAATAACAGTGACATAGAGCTTTTTCATTAGTGTAATTCTGTTATTTAATTAGAATGCCATTAAAATTAGTTTCAATTAACTAAATTCACATTTGCTGCCTGTATTTTATGAGTTGAATTATAAATTTTTATTTAAACTCTAGCTGATCTAGATACCACAAAAGTAGTTATATTTTTAACAAGGATTCTCAGGTCATATTTCTCTAAAACTTGTATGAGAATAATGCTTCAATAAAAATACCCAAAAGGCATTTTTTGCTTGCCTTTACAACAAGAATCAGAGAAAGGATATATCATATTCATGGTTATGAAACAGTATCTCTGTGTCATGAAAGTTACTATGGAATTACAGAATTTGTTAAAACATCAAGATCTAAATAAGTGGTTCTCAACCTTCCTAATGCCGTGACCCTTTAGTACTCACATGTGGGCGTGTCTGCATGTGGGCAGACCCACCTGGAGACAGAGGAGTGCAGTGTCTCAGTTTGTCTCAGTCCCTAATACGATTGGAAATATGTGTTTTCTGATGGTCTTAGGCCACCCCTGTTACCCCTATGAAAGGGTCCCCCACCCAGGCGTTGCGACCCACAGGTTGAGAATCACTGATCTAAATTAAAATAGTCAGACAAGCTTAAACCCACACTAAATCAAGAAGCAGTTATACATCTGCTATGTTTTAGGCATAAAACTAAGGGCTGGATAGTCTTCCCAATAGTCCATTGGTGGCAATGTGTAACACTGAAACAAGATAGTTGTAATGTATTGTTGTTGTTGTTCAGTCATATCTGACTCTTCATGGCTCCATGGCCTATAGCATACCAGGCCCTTCTATCCTCCACTATCTCTCAAAGGCTGTCCAAGTTCATATTTGTCATTTCCATGATGTTATCTATGAATCTCATCCTCCACCATCCCTTTTTCCTTTTGTCTTCAATCTTTCCCCAAACCAGTGTCATTTCCAATTAAGTCCCGGTTTATTATTATGTGGCAAAAGTATTTTAGGCTTTGACTTTACTATCTGGCCTTCCAGCAAACAGCCAGAATTAATTTCTTTAAGTACTGACTGATTTGATCTCCTTGCTATCCAAGGGACTCTCAAGTCTTCTCCCGCACCACAATTCAAAATCATTGATTCTGTGGCACTCAGCTTTTCTTACAATCCAACTCTCACAGCCATACATTGGTCCTAGAAAGACCAAAGCCTTGACTATACAGATCTTTGTTGGCAAGGTGATGTCTCTCTTTTTACCATGCTGTACAGATTTGCCACAGCTTTCCTGCCAAGGATCAAAAGTCTTTTAATTTCACGTCTGTAGTTGCCATCTGCAGCGATCTTTGTACGAAGAACTAAAAATGAGTACCATCCAGAAAGCAATGGATACATGAATAGTGATTCTTTGAGTAGTCTACAAAACACTATAAACACGGACTTGCAGATGTCATAATAAAAAATATGATTTAAAAAAAAAAAGATAGGCTGTTCACATGACAACAGTAAAGGATAAGGAAATGGACAAGAAGAGCACAAGGAGAACAAGTATGAAAGGATTGTTATCTGGAGAGAATACTCACATCAATAAGGTCCCAGACCCATCTGAAAATGAAGTGTAATAAAATTGCTTTTGTTTTGAAAATGTTCATTCTTTTATTATACAGGTCTATCCTACAGCAATTGATTTTGAGTCTGACTTTTCCACGGCTTCTTGAGGCAGGTATGTTAATACCTATATCCTACCATAGAAAATTCTTTTCTATTACAAGATGCATGATGTCTCCTTCCTGTCAATTTAAAGAGTGATAGGATAGCACTTTAGAAGGTAGAATCCTAAATTTTTTCTCATCTATCCCTAAATAAAACTTCCTTTACCTATTCTTGTCTCTCTTCTGTGGAATAGATAATATTACCTCTATTTCAATGACTTTATATTACTCTTAAGAAATTTGTATGTTCATATGAAAAAATCTGTTCATTTATTTGTACTGCAAATTTGAATAAGCCTATAGCAACATAGGAAAAAAAAAAAGCAAACAAATAAAAAAAAACTTAATGTGAACTTCTGCTATATTAAGGGAGGACACATTCCTGCTCTATTTTGCCTTGGTCAGACAGGAAAGTAACAGTGACAAACAGCATTTGGAAAATAAATAGTAAACAGGATGGTGAGATGTTTGATACCATTCTATATGGAACCTTTGAAAGACCTGGATATGTTTACTCAGAGAAAACTTACAGGATCATGATAGCTAAATTAAAAAAATATAAAGGGTTGTCATGTGAAAGTGGAAATAGATTTAAAGGCCTGAATGATCACCTGTTATGAATCATTAGAGAAGGGATTCTCATTCAGATAGTTTTGTACATGACAGTTTCAGAGGTCCCTTCCCACCATGAGATCCTGGGATTCTGTGAAGAAGTCAGACAACTGACCAAAACTTTTCCTCTCATGATTTTTTTTTTCACAGTGGATGTGGATGATGATGATTTTTCTGCTGTGCTATCAAAGCAGAGCTGCATTACTGAACAAACTCAGTATTTCTTTGACAATGATAGTAAATCATTTAGTGGGGTATTGGACTGTGGAAACTGTTCCAGGTATTTGTTTTTCTTTATATACTGCTGGACTAATACTCATTTTCTGAAAATTCTTGTCTATCCATTGGATTATTTTATTCAGCTATAGAAAATAATGGAATCAGGCTTTCTGGGAACTTGCAATTGACAAAGTTAACTGAATTCAACCCAAATGATATGTTAAAATAACCTTCTATGTGCAAAGGCACTTCAGCAGGCACTGGATCAGCAAAATGCTAAATGATTCAAATGCTGCCTTCAGGCAACTTTCTTCCAAATACAGTGGAAGGTAAGACTTATGCTAGTTGCTTGTTGTCCTTCCGTTGTTGAAGAGGACCAAAGTGACATCACTACATTGGGGTAAATGTACAGTGTGTCCCACTACAGCTGATCAGACCAACAGGAGCTCTGAAGGCTCTACCACAGGACCGCAGCAAGTAAGATATAGATACAGATAAGATAATAAAAGGTAGGAAGTGACTGGAGCCAAAGGGGAGGAGAGTCAGAAGCTTAGAACTAGGATTGGGACAGGGAACCTGCAGCCTTCAGGTCACACATAGCCTTCTAGATCTAAATTTGGATTCAGTCAGTCAGTCAAAAGGTCACACTTAAGGATCTAGAAGGGCACATGTGGCCTGAAAGCCTCAGGATTCCAGTCCCTGAACTTGGAGAACATTTTCACCTGAGGGCAGGTGGGAGGAAGTTGAGGGCAATTTAGGGACCCTCTACAGAGGAGGTGGCAATGAACCAAGCCTTGAAAGAAGACAAGAAGTATTTTAGGAAATGCCCACTTCAGCTCAGCTTTCTCTAAACCTAGAAGAACAAAGAAGATCCTACATAATTTAGATTCCCAACATAATGATAAAAATTAAGAGTAACTTTAGGTTGTAGTATTAAGCAAAAATAAAAATTTTTCCCAACATTTCTCAGAGCCAGCTGTATGCATAATACCAACATCAAGTAAACATCCTAATCTACATCCATTAATTTAAGAGATTTGTGCTCTCATATCTGTCTGAAATCATAGCATAGAAAAATAAATCAAAGTGTAATCCTTCCAGTCACATAGGCAAAACATAGAGGAAGTGGATAGTGTTTCCTATTTCACAAGCACTGATATTTCATCCTTTTTTATGACATTATTGTGAGGATGGGGCAGGAGTGTGCCAAACAAAATAGCTATTAGGGGCTTCTAGCCAAATAAATGGTTACTTAGCATGTGAGACTGCCAAGCATTTATATCTTTTATTTTGGAGAAAAGTTAAACTAGAAACAAAATAGTGCTGGGTGTGGATTAAGGAAAAACTGAGTTCAAACCCTTTCTCCCCCACATTTACTAGCTTCAACTAAGTAATAGGGAGACTGCCTTCTTGGGGGGGGAGTTTCTTCATCAGGGAGCTCCCCAATATAATACAATCACATATTTCAGTGAGTTCATAGTTGTATAAATAATTTTCTTAAAGCACAGGAAATTCAGTGTACCTTTAATTACAAAAGTTAAAAGAGAAAAGTATTTCCCTTGCTCAAAAAGTATAACTCCTGGGGTGGCTAGGTGGCTCAATGAATAGAGCAATGGCCCTGAAGTCAGGAGGACCTAAGTTCAAATCCAGCCTCAAACACTTAGCACTTACTAGCCATGTGACCTTGGGAAAGTCACTTAACCCCAATTTCCCTGCCATCCCCCCTCCAAAAAACAAAAAAATGTATAACTCTAGGGGCAGCAAGGTGGCAGTGGGGATAGAGCACCAGTTCTGGAGTCAGGACCATACTTCCAATATGACCTCCAACACTTGACATTTAGTAGCTGTGTGATGCTGGACAAATCCCTTAACCCCAACTGCCTTGTCAGAAAAAATAAAATGTATAACTTCAGTCTTCTGGTCACATGCCTAATAAAATGAGCGATATTTTTTACCTCTATATTGACCAATTAATTCAACTTCCCTATTCCTTTCCCATATATCTCTCCACTAAATTATGACTCATGATGCATCCATTTCATCTGTGGGTGCATAAGCTTCTGGCAAAATCAATTCCATGATTTTATCCATGTGGACTCCTCACACTACCCTCACCTCTCCAGTGTAGAAATTCCCTTATCAGATAATGGCTCTGTAGCTTACAATATTAAATAGTTGTTTAGGATACCTATAAATATGTTCACCACTTGAATTCAACAAAAATTTATTGAGTACCTAGTGCTGGGTGCAGGGATCTAAAACCAAAAATGACAGCCTGTGTTCCTCAAACTTACATTCTACTGGGAGGATTCAATATGGACCCCGAAAAGTAAATACAAAAGATAAAAATAATGAGGTTGGGGCGGGGCACTAAGAGACAAGCAGGAAAGATCCTGAGGTGTTTAGCTAAGCCTTGGAAGGGGTGAGGACTGAAAAATAGTCTTTCCAAAGGCACAGATGACAGGGATAGAGTATTAAAATAGCAGGGGAGCCAGTGAATAGGCCACCTTTTAGAAATACACAGAGTATTATCTAATCAGCCTAGAAAGATAAGTTAGAGACAAATTATGAAGGAATTTAAATGTCCAAGTCTTATTTTATCTATGAAGCAATAGGGAACCAATGCAGCTTCTTGAATAGGGGAGTGATTAGGTGATGTTCTTAGAGATCCATTTGGCAGATAATGTAAAGCATGGAAGACCAAAAACAAAAAAAGAAAGAGAGAGAGTTAAGGGATACAGAGAGACCCAGTAGGAGACTTTTTTAATAGTTTAGGCAAGACGTGATCAGGGCCTGAACTCGGATAGTTGGTATGAGGAGAGAAAAGGAAAGGGGTAGAGAGAAAAAGGGGGTGGGAGTGGGGATAGGAGAGAGAGAACAATATATAATCAAGACCTGAGTATCAATCCATCTTCTGACACTATGTGACTCTGGACAAGGCTTTGACCAATAAAGCTACTTCCTTGGATTTATCAGCTAAACATAGCAGGGTTTCTAACAACTCTGGGTAAAAGGAATTCCCTCATCCACACCTTAAATTCCTCTAGATTGATTAAATCTCAGATTCTTTGAGTATCTGCATGCAAAAAACAAACAAACAAAACAAAACCTAGAACATACATTAAACATGAGTAAATACATATAAGCCCTGAGCTATCCAAAGAAAAGAGAGGGTATACAATAAGTTGATAGGTATTATAAAAATGGCAGCTACTGTCTTCATAGTATGTGCATATATCATGTATGTTCTTTATCTGGATTGACTGGAGATGAAAGAACAATCTAAATTTAAGAAAATTCTGGTGGTTCTGAGTAATGTCTTACTATCTCCCATCCCTGGTCTCTTTAGAAAGTTTAGCAAATGTTGGTATCATGCATAAAGCATTCTGATAAATAGCCTATAAATCTCTGTTAAGTGATAAATACTCCTGCTTACAACTCCCTTAACTCTTAGGCAGCTGGGTGGCACAGTAAATAGAGCACCAGTCCTAGAGTCAGGAGGACCTGAAGAGGAGCCCAAAGACGGTTAGGGCTGCCCGAGACCCCAAAATACCAACATACCGGGTCTTGCGGAAAGAATTCCACTCAAGTCTTCTCAGCCAAGGAAAAAGTAAAGTTTATTGAAAGTTCAAGTTCGCCACGTGGGGTGCTAGGCCATATAAAGGTGCTCTCACAGAGCAAGTCT
>JAQQSW010000012.1:0-138143 GCA_028646575.1 Pseudocheirus occidentalis | reverse complement strand
AAGGGTGGGAAACTATTGGAACAAAGCAAGCTAAAGACTTGGGCAGAGCCGCATCTCAAAGCCCATGACCTCAGGCAAATGTCTTCCCTGGGAAGGTTTACTTTCCCAGAGCCAAAGAATCAAGGAGAGCTCAAAAAGGGGAGGGGTCCCAGAGCCTACACCTCATCAGACCCAAGTTCAAATGTGGCCTCAGATGATGTGACCCTGCCCAAGTCATTTAACCTGGTTTACCTTAGTTTCCTCATCTGCAAAACAAGCTGGAGAAGGAAATGGCAAACCACTCCAGTATTTCTGCCAAGAAAACCCCAAAAAGAGTCACAGACAGTCAGACATGACTGAAAAACAACTCAACAACAAGGTTCAGTTGAGAAACAGTTTTTCATTATGCCATTTTTCTTTTAGGTATGCAGAACTGAGCTGATACAGGTATTAAAATAAAGAACATAGACAATTATATTATGACCCTCTACAGGGAGGACAATTTTATTACTATTTATTATAAATTAACTATGATATAACAATTATTGGTTATTTAGGGGCACTTGCTCTAAAACAAAACTTTTCCCTCCCTTCCCTGGTCAGATATCCAGAAGCAACATAATGGAGAGGGTTCCTGAAGATCTGGATTCAAATCTCAACTCACACACTTAGCTGAGTGACCTTTGGCAAGTAACATGATCTCTCTATGCCTCAGTTTCCTTATCTGAAAATGAGAGGGTTAGGACTCAGTGTTCCCTGAAGTCTATTCCATTTCTAAGACCATCATCCTAAGGCTCTGTTGAATCACAGACTTCTAGGAAAAGTTACCATCAAGTCCTTCCCCATCACTTAAAAGATGAGGAAGCTGAGGCAGGATTCCAGCTTAGCGCTTCCCGAATCCAAACCCAGCACTCTAGCCACCAATTCATCCTTCTTTTCCTTTTCTCCCATTCCTCCTCCTTCTTTATATCACTCCAAAACCCAAGAATTCTCTGCTTAGCTTTAAGCATCATCTTAGTGTGCAGGTGTACACTAATATCTTTTCTTCCCTCACCCTCTGATAGATAAATGATACACACCCTCCACAAAAGACAGCATTTTGTTCCATCATTTCTAGATTAAAGAGTGATTCTAAGTTGTTTATTTAATGAATGATTTGCATTTCATTTTAGAGCACAGAGCTCTACAAATTAATAATTTGTTAAAATAATTAAAATTATCACAAACATCCAGAATTGTTATCAAGATTTTGAAGAAAATGGAAAAACTGAAAAACAAACTCAGCATATGAGTCCTAAAGATAGAAAAAGAGTTACCTTTAATTTTTAGAATATTACTTTTGTCATTCTCCCTCCTAAACTCTCTCACATAAGGTAGAGTACAACAGTGGAAAGCATATTTGATTTGGAATCAGGGAATCTGGGTTCAAATCCCAGCTCTATCACAGGCTACTTCTGTGGACTTGGGCACCTTGATTCACCTCTCTGAGCCTTTATATTCTTATCTGTAAAGTGAATGGGGTTTGGATGGACAAGATCAACTCTGAGATATCTTCCAGTTCTTAGTCAGTGATCCTGTAGAAGAAAGGGACAGGGATTGGATCTTCGTTTCACTGATGTAAGGGACTCCCAAATGAAGAAACTTCATCTACTAATGCAAGCTGGCACCTCCTCTGCAAAGGAAAGTCTTAGAGAAACGTCTAGAGCAATAATAAATTTATTGACTGCTCAGGGTCACACAGCCAATACGTTTCCAAGGCAGGATTTGAATGTAGGTCTCTTTCCCGCTAAGGCTAGTTGTCCTGTGCACTACATCATACTGCCTTTCATAAAGTCACTTGAAATTTGCATGAAGGGAGCAGAGCCTGGAAGTCTTTGGATATATTATAGAAATTTCAAAGGTTTTTTTTTTCTTAATAATGAAAACTTACTAGATAATAGCATTTTGGCATTTGAATAAACTGATTTAGTTGTAATATTTTAATTGAAATTGTAATAAATTTGTTGTTAATCTCATTCAGTGGACAACCAGGGGACAACTGTTATTATGTACAAAAGTCATGGGGAAAAAAAGAAAAAAGGTTAATTTGTTTTTTAAAAGCTAATGAATAGAAAATGTAAAATCTAATTGAAAGTTTTACAGTGACAGAAAGGATTTTTTAACCACATATTACATCTTTTTTATTTTAAAATTCATTATAATTAAGATTTCTATATTGATAATCTATAGCTAATTTACCAGGTCACATTCAAGTTTTTGTTTGCCTTCTGAGTTCATTTTATAGTAGCCAATTTAAAAGAGCAGCATGTCATGTCAATGAATTTTAAAACGGGATTTTTCTACTCTAAAAATGAGCATTATTCTGACTATTGTTAATTAAATTTCATAACAAAGTTTTATGGTTACACAAGTTAAAAGTCTGGAATGTTATTTAACTTCAAATTATAGTGTTCTTTCCCCATGGTGTTTTAAATGTTTATTTTCCAGAATATTTCATGTAGAAAAGCTTATGAACACCAACTTAATATTCATAATTGTTGATGGCAAGGGGACATGTCCTTGTGATACACGGGTACTAATCCAAGCAGAACAGACTTGTATCCTTAAGCAGCAGACTTCAAACCATCTTGCATAGTTGGTTACGACAAGGCAAGCACTATTTGTTGTTTGTTTGTTTTTAGCTTCCATGTTAAAAGGACCTAGATTTGGATCCTAGCCCTGCTCTTCCTTTCACATTGGGAGTTCTTATGACTCTGGGCCTCAGGTTCTCTCATGTGTAGAATGAGAACATCATTTAGATCATCTCTTCTAGCACTGAATCCTGTTGGGGAAGACAAGGTTGGAGGAAGGCCTGGATTCAGATCCCACCTAAACACAATAACTATGTGACTTTGAGCAAGTTGGTCACTTCTCTTAGCCTTAGTTGCTCATCTCTAAAATGAGGGCGCTGGAACTGATGACTTCTAAGGTCCCTAAAGGTCTAAATGATCCTGTCATTTGAATAGTTATTTTGTTGTTAGTGCTAAGTCATTTCAGTCATCCCCTACTCTTTACGACCCCACTTGGGATTTTCTTGGCAAAGATTTTCAAGAAGGTTGTAAATTCCTTCTCCAGCCCCTTTCAAAGATGAGAAACTGAGGCAAATGGAGTTAATGACTTGCCCAGGGCCACCCACCTGGTGAATATCTGAGATCAGACCTGATGAGTCTTGCTGGTTCCAAGTCTAGTGCTCTGTCAACTGTGCCACCTAGCTGCCCCCTGGCAGTTATAGCCATCCAAAGAATGGAATGAGCTGCTTCTTAAGGCAATTAGTTTACCCATTGCTGGACACATCCAACCATCTCCAAGATATTACAGATTCTATAGGTAGGATTCTTCCCTTATATATGGGTTGCTTTAAATCAGTTGGTTTAAATCAAACACTTGTCCTTCAGGTCAAATATGGCCCAAATCAGATTAAAATGAAATTGGGAAATATTTAGCAAAATAAGTAAAAATACAATAAAACATAGGTGATTTTCTATCCTAAGTCAATAAATGATTCCCAGAAATCCTTCTGTATGGATTAAGGGTCCCTATTTCTATTTGAATTTGCTACCATTAGTCTAGTTGATTTCTGAAATCTCTTCAAACATTTAAGATTCTCTATTTATTATGCTATATCATAAGTAACAGTCAATAGGTACTGAAATTTGAGGTAGGAAGGAAGATACATGCAAATTCATAACAATACCTCTGTCTCCTCCATTCCTTGTTCTCTCTTTAAAAATGGTTCTGGAATGAAAGCTAAGCAAATAGAGAAGATACCTAATATAAGAATATTTCTAAATGAACTAATTCTCCTCTAGCCATTTGATTGAAGTGGTTTTATCACAGGCATAACATAGCATATGACTAGTGATGAAAAGTTGTTTGAGTACTCTTATTTTTCTGATTTAAGCAAGATCATTTTATTCTTACTTCTGGTCACGGGGGAGAATGAAAGCAGGCATCACTGCCATGGTTTTCAATTAAGTTGAGTATGGCTAACCTATAGAGTTTTGTAACAAGATTGAGAAGACAAAGAATGAAATAAGTGGGTCTCAGTCAGAACTGAAAGACAGATGGGAGGGAGGAGTGGAAACAGTGTTGGAAGTATGAAGTACATGATTGGAACATTGTGAGAACAAGTTTAGCAATAGAATTTCTTTCCACAGATAACATACCTTCCCATGGGAATACCATTTTCATAGTTTCATAATGTCAGCAAAATCCTAATTTATTGGTTGTGCATGGGGGTGAGGGGAGAGGGAGAGGGATGGTTGTATTATTTTGGTATTAATATTTGTGGTATTGAGTTCACAATAAAAGAGACACCTTACTTTATAAAAAAACATATACACATTTTAAGATATAGTTGATATATAGATAAGTCCTGCTCTACTGGCCTTCACAGTATTATCAAGCTCTTTGGACAGACAATAGGTCTAAGGTGCTACTTCCATACGTGTATCACTGTATTCCATAACAAACAGAAGATGCACCAGGTAAAATTGGGATTAAGTGACTCAATTGTGACTAAAAGCTTATAAAATCATCTCTAAAACCATTAGGTTTTTCTTGGCTAAACCTTTCCTCAACCGATTTTTCCAGACTTACTCCTTTTCTTAGATGCTATGATATAGACAAACCTGTCTACTTACTGTTCCTCACATGTAATAGCTGCTACCTCCTTTCCATACCTTTTCACAGGCTGCAGTGTACTCCCTTCTCCACCTTTATCTCTTAAAATACCTAGTTTCCTTCTAAGTCTAGGCCCCACATACTTTTATGCATTTATTTTGCATATAATTTGTGTTATAGGGATACATATTGTTCCCTGGGGACCATTTTAAGTTTGAGCTTTAAAATTCCAGCCCCCAGCAGACAATGCCTTGGAAATCATAGGTGCTCGAAAAAAGGTTGGTGGTGAGATTGACTGATCTCCAGCATTTTTACTCACTGTCACACTTCCTTCGTGTTTTTTTTCTTTAAAAAATACATTTATAATGTTTCTGAACTACTATGTTTCTATTTCTTTGAAAAAATACTTTCATTTTCCTTAACAAGATTTTTTTAGCTGATGGGCCAGATCCTTGTGATATGGTTAAGCAACCCAGATACCGAAAAGGACCTGATGTATGCTTCGATGACAATAAAATGGTAAGCTTAACCTTAAAAAATCACTAAAATATTAGGAGATAATAATCAGTAAAGATCAAGAATAAATATGATCTTTCAAATTGTAATCTTTATTTTAGCTGAACTGTCTTAACCATAATTTTTCTCTTTGAATATGCTGTACTTGGTGAGAATGCTGACTTTTCATTTCAATGTGTTCCATAGTTAACAAAAAAATTAACACTTCTTTCTTTTATCTGCATTTTCTATAAAAATTGTACTTTCATACCCAAATCCTACTAATTTGCTATTGATGAATCCAGGTTATAAATCTGATGGATGATGACAGAAACTTGGTTTCCTATAATGAACTAAATAACTAAAAATATCAAAATGCTTTCATTTTTATCTCTTTCATCTTATTCAACATGTTTCTTAAGGAACTTTTATTAAGTTAAACATTAACATTGTTATCAAGTATAGGTTTTCTTATATTGCCCTGAATCTAAGTATTGCTTAGTTTTAGGGTTTTTTTTTAATTAACTATTGCCTTTAATATATCTCTTACACTGTGTGAAAAAAGGGCAGATGAACTACAAGAAAATAGTTGTTCTAGGTTTTGTGGGTAATTAATTACTACTAAGCATGATGGCCACTACAGTTGAAAATCTACTACTTGGTAAAAATTCTCAAATCATTGTGCTTATGTTAAGTTCATTGCAATTTGCAAAATGTAGGCCTGGTCTTGAGTTCACTATGAACTACATTCAAATTCTGCCTTTAACAATACTAGTATACAAACATGGGCAATTAACAACCTTCAATCCTCCCCTTATCCCAAGCAACTCTTTAGGACTATAAGTTAAAGGTGATTTGCTGGTCTGAACTGGCAAAATAGATTCCAAGGTTCAAAATCAAATCCCCTCCCCGACAATATTGGATTTTTGCTTGTTTTTTTCCAATAAAATTTATTTTTTTTTTGAAAAACAGAAACCAAGTCAAGATTTTTTTTTTAACATTTCTATTACCTTTCTTTCAAATTTGCTGTTCCCTGACTTTATCTAATCTGATGGTACTTTCCTACTAAAGTGAACATTTGACACTAAACTGAAAACATAATCAAGTAAATCCTGGTCACAAAGAATACAGCCTCTAAAAGGTGTATGATTGCCCACCTTTTCTTAAGGGCTCAAGTAATTGTATTTTATTTCTACTTTATTGCCTCCATAAAGTTGTTTTTAAAGCTTCTATCTCTCTTTTGAGCCTCATGACAATCCTATAAGGTGATCAATGTATTATTATTCCCATTTTACAGATGAGGAAACTGAAGCTGAGGGAATTTAAGTGAATTGCCCAAGCTTGTTCTGTAAGGAAGCATCAATGGCAGTAAAAGAATCCAGGTCTTACAAGTTTCAAGTCCTGTACTAGGAATTACAGCATTTTGCCTCTAATTTACATCATTTCTACAAATGATTTATCCAGCAGGTACTGTAATTCAGACCTGTTTGGAAATTAGAAGGATGCATGACTGAATGAGTTCGGTGACATTCTCACAGTTATACCACTAGAACTCTAGACCCCACATTTCACTTCACTACTGGGAGATTCCAAAGTATGCTGAATGCTGGCTTAGGGATGCTACTCATTAAGGAGGCTTCACTAAACGGTTCAGCAGGCATCTGCTTCCATCTGGATAAGGCCTGGGATTAAATTACATTTTAGAACGTCATTAAAATGCACCTCAGCGCCTAAGAAAGCACTGTTAAGAAAACAAATGGAGAGGAAAATTCTAACCCTACGAAATTCCATAATTTTATCATAAAATTGAGAAACATTGGCTGAGACAAGAATTTCCAGAAATAAATTTCTAAACAATTATGCTTAGGATTGTGTATGAAAGTACAACTCTTGCTCACTAGCTATATGTATCAGTGTGTCAACTGTGCATTTCTTTAATAGTTAAATAATTTAATTTAGTTTATTTGCAAGTCACTTAGAATTTGCTCTCGAAGGATGCTCACATTCACTCTGCTAACTGCTGGCAAGTTGCATGGAATTTCATCTTGTATGTCTTTTTTTCTGTGTTTTTTTTTCCTTTTCCTGTACTTGCTACTTTGCCCGTCATTAATAGGATCAACTTATATGTACAAGGAGTCGTGCCACTACCATGATGTCAGCTCCTGTCTTCATTTTACTTCAAGTTTTCATGTGGTGTGGATGGTCAGTTACTTTCTCTAATTTTTTGCTGTTGTTGTTGTTGGCTTAAGACATTAGCAAATAATTTCTCTCCCCTAATTCTCAGTCTGAAAGGAGGCTTTTAAAATAAAGTAACAGTACAAATACTGTTTTTGAAGACAACTTGGTTTCAGCCATGAAACCTGGGGGAAAATCATTGCTGTTTTATTTATGCTCTTTAAGAAAATGATATTTTTCATAATGACTGGGGCTGATATCCATGGACTTTCCATATAGAAATAATATTGAGATCAGGCATTATCTAGAAGACCAGATAATCATCTGAGGAATAAACTCCGTAATCCTTACACTCATATTAACATGGAAGAAACACTCCTATTAACATGGAAGAAACACTAAGAGATAATGAATTTTTACCACTCCTTTCAGAGAATATGCTAATAATGATCTAAGCAAAAGTTCACATCTTTCTAGTTGTAGGGAATATTGCTTATCTACGTCTTCATATTTTGCTTAACAAAATAACATTCTTGATGAAAAGCTTGTGTAGAGATATTCCAACTTCTTAAAGTTAATGTTTTCCTAACACGCGCGCACACACACGCACGCACGCACACACACACACACACACACACTTTATAAAACAGAGTACATCGCTACCAGGCCTATCAATTTTGGATGTTTTAAGGGTTGCTTGTGTGTTCAGCACTGTTTACTAGTTTGCCAAATCACTTGTCCAAAATTAAGACCCTTGACCAAGTTAGACTCATTTTTGTTGTTCCTGGAACAATATTGCTGTGCTATTTTTCCTTTCCTGCTTATGAAAACTGTTTGGTATTTCATTTTGGTAAACCACTAGATGGAGATATGACCATTAACATGAAAACAGTGATCTCATCAGAAAGAAGTGGAATAGGGGTTAGAGGGTGGGGTGAAAGAGAAGAGGCTATTCAAAACATAAACAGAAAATGTTTGCATTAATGATATAAAATTTTAGTATTAAAACATTGAAGAGTGCAATAAACCTAGCTTTCCTTAATGCAAGATGAAATGAAGAGTAAATTGAGTTCTACTTCCCTGGAAACTCTAAACATTTTGTAAGACAGAATTTTGTTGCAATGATTAGGCACCTAATTTCATAGATAATTCTAAATCTACCATATACAAAATACTTCTTTGCAAAGTGTTATTTCATCACAGTCACATTAATATTCCTTATCATAAAGATAAAAAAATGAGAAACAAGTGAAACTATGGGATAAATAATGTAGTTGGCACTTATGAGCAGAGGATGCAAAATCAAGATTTCAATAAGCTTAACCTTTTTACCTTTGTTCACATAATTAGTTTGTGCCATATTAATGGAATCTTTCTCAATATGATTTACAGGTTTACTGCTAATTCACTTCTTGCCAAAATCACAAAAGTTAGTCCCACTAGTTAGTTTGACTAGTTAGGTCAAACAACATCAAATAGGTTGAAAAATATGTATTTTAAAATCTGAGTCTTGTGAACTGATTGTCAATTTCTTCTCTGATATAGACATAATTATAAAGTTCCTTTACTGATACACCCATCACTTTCTACTCAAAATGACAATGAATAACATAGGCCATCATCTTCATATTTATGAGACCACCTGTGCAGAGAAAATGTAAAAGAAATTGTTCAGATAGCGAAGCCCTAGAGAAGATGGTAATGTGGGGGGAAAATTGGCACATTTATACTATCAAAATTTTGTACTTTGCATTACATGAAATGTCATGTAAAAATATACATATATATTATACATGTATGTGCATACATAATATACATGTAAAATTTATCCGGGTCACATGCGTACATTTAAAGGATTAGATTGCTTATGAGATGACAACAAAGGAAAATATCATGAGACTAAGGGGAAACTTAACAATGTTTCTTCAGCCAATTTTATTACTATAAAGATGGCAGGCAGCTATGCTAACTGATGACAGCCAAAGATAAAATAGGTTAGATATCAGTATATGAATGAATAGAAGAAAAAACGAACTGGCCACCAAGTTGCTGAACAGAGCAATGGATTGCCCAGAAAAATTCTCTCACACAGTACACAGTTTTCATCATAGGCTCTCTCATGAGTAAAAGATATAATACTTTCTGGAGACAAATCACTTAACATTCCTACAAAGTTAGCACAATTATGGAGTATACCTATTAAACAGCATACTTACATGCCATATTCTGGACCTATATTTTCCTTGGTATGAATTCTTCATGAGGAAATCTTCCCTACTCATGCAGAGCACCAGCTGCTCTGGAATTTTGTAGTATTGGGGCCTCAGGCACTGATAGGTTATGTGGCTTTCTAAAAGTCACACAGCCATTATGCTTCAGGGGCAAGGTTTGAACCCAGGTCCACCTGACTGGTAACAGTTCTCTACCCACTCACTACTGAACACCTGCCTAATCATGTATTATTATAACTTTCACTAATCATTTTTTCTTCATTTAGGCTATATGCCAAGGTCTTTTGACCAAATCGAAATAAGGGGGGTGGGGGAAGATGAAAAGAAAGGATTATTTATAAAGCAATTTAGATAAAAGTGCAGCATAGCAAAAAACCGAAGTTACAGAAAGTTCCTTACTACACTCAGACTGAATGAGTGAATACAGTTATAATAGCTATCAGCTACAGCTTTAGAGAGTTGGAAAGAATAGACTGTCCATATCACTGCGTAATCACACTAGATTATGGGGAAGTTATCTATGAACACAAAGTATTTCCAAGTAGAACAAACAAGTCTGTTGGACAAATGAAAGAGAAACCTTAAAAACAAGCTATTTGAATAAAAGATGTCACATGTACAACTACGTGACTTGAGCAAGTTTTGGAAGAGAACTCTTTCCGCTGATTTTTTTTTTTTGCTTTTTTTTTTTAGAGTGGGGGAAGGCAAGGCAATTGGGGTTAAGTGACTTGCCCAAGGTCACACAGCTAGTAAGTGTTAAGTGTCTGAGGTTGAATTTGAATTCAGATCCTCCTGATTCCAGAGCAGGTGCTCTATTCACTGTGCCACCTAGCCGCCCCCTCTCCACTGATTTTTGAAAAGATGGTTGAGGGGGCAGCTAGGTGGTACAACAAATAGAGCACAACCCTGGAGTCAGGACGACCTGAGTTCAAATGTGACCTCAGACACTTAACACACACACACACAAAAACTAGCCATGTGACCTTGGGCAAGTCACTTAACCCCAACTGCCCTCCAAAAAAAGGGGGGGGCAAAAAAATATGATTGATCTCACATTGTATATCAAGATAAGGTCAAAATGGGTGCATGATTTTAGAAAAGATGAGTGACACTGGAAAAGATTATTAGAAAAGGCTACCATGTTTCCTTACCTAGATAGTTTTACATAGAAAATAATTTTGAAACTGCCTGGGATAATTCAAATACATTACCTACCTCAAGCGCAGGTTTGGTTTAGTACTTTTCAAACTATATTTAAATCATATCAAGAAGATGTAACATTGAAGAGAAAATGCACTAAGAAAACCAAATAATTTAATCTCAGAATGACTCATTGAATTATCTTTGGGGCAATCTAATGATCCTTTTTTTCAGCTAAGGCCAAGCAAGGAAAGAGGGATTTAGTCATTTATATAAATGAGCTCATAAAATAAACCTTTGAAAAAAATATATGGATACAACTATGAACTACATGTTTTTCTTCTGGGACATGGAAGCAAGAGTACTGAGGTGTACTTTATAATAAAGACTGACATACAGAATCTTCAGAGACAAAGTTCAGGGGAAATTCCAGAAGTGTTGTTCTTCTCTCCAGAGAGGAAGGACTAATAAATTTTTTTTTCAATATTATTGGCAAGATAAATAGAGAGAGAGGTGATTTGGGGGGCACTTGCTTTTTTAAATTTTAGACTGTTGCAATGAAGTCAGTTAACACAAGGGTTTGTGGTATTTCCTGCCTTGGTCATCTTTTCAAATGAGAGAGATCTGCCTGGTGAAGGTATAAGTGTTCTGCATGGGTGAGACTCAATGACAGACTTTATAACCTCTGAGGGCCTCTTCCAGGGCTACACATCTATGATTTAATGTGTTTTGCTCACTCCTCCCACTAAAACAGTACATGTCAGGTAATAATTGCCAATCTCAGTACATGTTGTTATAATGTGCATGACACACAGGAAAATACCACCAGGAAATTCAGCAGACAGATGCCTTGGTATGAATCAACATGCAAGTCACAGAACCTCAAAGGGGAACTGAACTAAAATATGGACTCCCAAACCAAAACAGTAAAAGTGCAGATTATCCCAGAATTAGGGCTAGAAGACAATTTAGAACTCATTTAGTCCAACCTCCCAATTTTGTGGGTGGGGAAACCGAGGCCCAGAGAGGTTAAAATAACTAGACGTTTCTAGGGAAAGGGAAAGCATTTGAACCCAGGTCCTCTTAACTAAAAACAGCATGTTTTCCATGACACCGTGCTACCTCATCACATTCATGCACAACATACAACATGAAGAAAGTATGGTATAGTATGAAATACAATATTAAGAAAGAATCCCTCTTCAAGATCAAAATGCAAAAATACTAACATGCGGATTTTTTTATCACACAAATGTAAATTCTTGTATACAATATGGTAACACATCAGTTGAGTGGATCATATTGACCACGGAATTCATCACTTATTGACTAAAATTCTAGGGTTGATTGTATCTCTGAGTACTTAAACCAGCTCACACAACAGAGACAGTCTGGCACTGAGGACATACTCAAAGACTTCTCAGCTTAACCAAGCCTAGTCACATCAATAAGTAACCACATTAAATTATGGGGAAATTATCTCTGAAAACATTTCATTAACAACTCCGAGTCACTTCTACATGGTGATGGTGAGGAAAGAAGTAAGGCATCTGTGAAAGAATTATTAACAGCTGACGTCTATGTAAGGCTCTATTACGAACTGGACAAAGTGCTTTCCAGATATCTTTCTGGTATCATACATTAGTCAGCATTCATATGCTAATCACTTGTTTAGTAGAATCTAACATGGTAAGCCAGGTCTGAGAGGGTTTTTTTGTTTGTTTTCACTCTCTACAATCCACCTAACATAAGCACATACTAGGCCTATAAAATATTGTGAATGTTTGGGGAGGTGGGGGTGCGGAGGGCGGTTCTGATTGTTCTTATAGTCAACCAAAAACTGAAGATCTGAGATTCTAAGTGGTCTCATATTTGAAGCAACTTGTGGGAAAACCAAATGAGAAATTTTGAAGCCCCTTAAAATATTAAGAATTATTTCACTGACATGTTATTAGGCAGACTATGGTAAAGTAGTATATTGTGAATAACTTAAATCTGCGTGCATCAGGATTCCAGGTAGGTTTCTAAGTTAAAGGATTCTGAAAACTAAAAAATCCTTTTCAGTCTCCCAAACCTAAAATTATGCAAGTTAACTAACCATTGACTCTTGGAAAATATAACAGTTTGAATAAAACATATTTATAAAAAGGAATCCAATGTGTGTGGGGCAAAAGTTCAGGGGAAAGTTACAGAGGATTTAATGCCTTAGCAGATATAGTGGGTCATTTGTGAGATTCTGCAGCTTTAAGAGAACCATGGAAAGAATCTAGAACAACCTAAGATGTTGAAAGATAGAACTCAAGCCAAAACATTTAAAGGATGATTTGCCTTTGGCTGTGATAGGATGAAGATTACTAGCCTTGAAGATAGTCGGAAAACAAGTGTCCGCTGGTGGCAGATAGTGCTGGAATTTATATGCTATGAGATTTTCCTCTCAGGATTTATGAGTCAGATTCTTTCGCTTTCATGTTTTATTTATCTATGAAATTCTATGATTATTTTTAATGAAAGGAATCCTTTGTGTGGGGCATTCATGTATGGAACACTCACCTTGATAACTGGCAATTGGTATTGGGCATCCAATTTTGAAAAGAATCATTTCTTTGACCATTTTCAAATATTTGCAAGTAACAGTTGATACCAAAATTCTTATATTCTTTCTTTTTTTTTTCTTGCTTTTTTGGAGGGCAGTTGGGGTAGAGTGATTTGCCCAAGGTCACGACACAGCTAGTTTTTGTGTTGTGTCGGAGGCCAGATTTGAACTCAGGTCCTCCTGACTCCAGAGACAGTGCTCTATTCACTGTGCCTAGACCTAGCTGCCCCTGATACTGAAATTCTTTTAAAAAACCAGGCTCAAATATTTTGTACTGGGAAACTACTTGAGGGATTTCTTTGCTCTTCTTTGCATATTTCTGTAGAAATTGTCTGGGTTATTCCCAATCCTGAGATCATTGCCATTCCTATTTTTCCTCCTACTAGCTGCTGCCTATAAAGTACTACCATGTTGACAATAATGCTATCTATACATTATCTCATGTTAACACCAAGTAACCTCCTCTACAATTTAATGTCTCACTCAACAGGACTACCAATGCTAATGTCATAATCATTTTTATGTAGTTATCAGAATCATCAACTAACAATCCAGGTGCAAAGGGTGATAGTCACTATAACTTTGTAAAATAACTCCATAATTTAATAATGCTAAAGTAATGTAATTAATTTCAATTACATATAAAACAATTCTTTAAGGTGAGTTCAAGATGTGGATAAGAATTAGCATACTATTTAGACTGTCTCAATAAATATTTTAAAGGAAATTAATTTGTCTTTTTTTTTCCCCCAATAGGAAGATTATTCAGATTGTGGTGGGGTTTCAGGATTGAACCCGTCGTTGTGGTCTATGATAGGAATCCAGTTTGCGCTGCTTTGGCTGTTATCTGGCAGTAGACATTGCCAGTTATGACCTTTTGAAACCAAAATCTGCATAACTGATCTCAAGACCCTGCCAAAACATGAGCCCTGTTTAATTACAAAAGGGTCAGTTATTCAGACAGCAGAAAATCAGCTGTTCTCAAAACAACATGGTAAAAACTCTATGTGAAAGACTCATTAGGCACCCACAGTGGCTGCATGTTGGAGTGTCAGACCCTTAAACTTGTGTGAATGCTGCATCATCTATGCTGTCAAAGCAGAATTCTATATGTACTTTACTGAGGAATCTGATATTTTTGTTGATGTTGGATCATTTAATGACTTCATGTAAAAGGGCTCCCCCTTTAAAATGGCTTCTTAATCATATCAGTTCTCTATATTTTGACCTGAATATCAACTCATTTTGCTCCATTTTTATCAAGATTTCCAGTAATCAATTTTATATTTTTGCTTTGACTCAAAAGTTTGACTATCAGTTGTGTTGAAAACAAAAATCAGAGATGAATTCTAAATGGCCAAATGATGTAAATATTAATACTGGCTAGTCTTTGTCAAAAGTTCACCATGAATGAAATGCCTTATGAAGAGTGGCTTATTCTGCCAAAAATATATTTAAAAAATGGGTGACCAGCTAAGTTTGGGGGGGGGGGGAAATGTTGGCAGGTTTTAAACTGTTGGTTTAAGTAGAACATCAAATTACTAAAATAAAGGTGCTTGAGGGTTAGCTATTTTAGCCATCCAACATATTTTCTTGATAAATATCCCTTTAAAAAGAACAGTTCAAATTAATGTTCCCCTCTGTTCACAGCATAGTTATGAAATGCTAGTCAAATCTTTCAAAGTCTGCTAAGAGATGGTAGGGGTGATGGGTGGGATGGGCAGGGAAAAATCTTTTTTGTGATCATTAAACTTTGGCTACCAAGGGTATTTTGCATGATGCTGCTGCTATTTTTTGTTGGTTTGTTTGTTTTTCTTCAGTTGTAGAGTGTAGTCTATTTTTAAGGTAACTGAGTGGTATTACTGTTAAGAGAAAGTGAAATTTGTAGTTATAATGCACTTCAATAATCTTACATGATCTGGTTAAATAAAGATATCTGAATATACTGTGAAATGAAAATGTTGAAAGACTGGACTGCAGTGAGGAATGTGGAGAAATGGAATTTTATACAGATTAGTGCTTTTGCCTGAAAACCTGTGTACAGATATTTTAAGTATATAAATCAGATTTGACACATTTATTTTTAAAGAGCACATATATGTTCTAAATGAAGATTCATACCAGGTTTCCTCTCTGTTCAATTAAATGTTAGCACCTGCAGTTTTGAAAAGTTCTCTTGCTGTTTTTCATTAAAAATGGCCAGGTCAACTGAACAAAATTTCCACTCAGTTCAATGAGCTATTACAGTAATCTGAACAAACAGGAAACCTTGGATCCATATGTATGCACATTAATACTTGATTGTGAATAATAAAGATAGCTTTTTTATACAATTTCATTGGTGAAACCAACTGGTGCAGGAAATCATATTGCACTGTAGTATAGTATAGAGATAGAACAGTGTGCTTGTTTCTGGTTTTCAAGACTCAACAGTATTGTGAGAGTTAAATCGATGAATGTACAACTCTGGTGATCTAGAATTTAGCTAAACGCTACAGTCAGCAAATGTTTATTATATAAAATGCATTCGTTCATAAAAGCAGAAAAACACCATGCAAAAAGCTTGGATGTGTGTATACATATACATATATGTTTATATATGTTGGAAAAGCATTCCTGTATATTTTTTTTATGCAATATCAAAATCTTACTAAAGCTGTCCAGTATGTTTGACTATCATATCACATATCAAAGAGCAAAAACAACCCCATGGCATGGCTTAATTTTTTTTGTGATGTCCAATAACATTTCTGGCTCTCCTATATACCCTTGGTTCCAATTGTGTCTGTTCCCCTTATTCATTTATTTTTTCCCCAAAAAGGGGAAACTTCCAGCTTTAGTTGTCACAAATGGCATTAATTTGTACTTCTAGTTCATCATTTTGATAGCGGTGGGCCCCTTTATACCTAGTTGTAATATTAAAGTTTTACCTTCCTAACATTACTGATAACAATGCTGATTAAACACACACACACACACACACACACCCCATCACCACCACCCCCCCCCCACCATCACAACAACAAAAGGAAATCCCACCAAAGTTAAAAGTATTTGGAATGTTATATTCTAGGTAGAATGGACTATTTAAATGTTTTAAATATTCTTTATCATTGACTCTAAAACCCTCAGGTAAAATGAATTTGTTTCTCTATTGATTTTCTTGTTTGGAGAATCTCAAAATCAAAATGCTAAACCAACATGCTTAAACTATTTAAGTTATATATTTTAGCTCACTAAAATATATAAATACTCATATTGAATCTTTGCAAAACTCTGTCAAGTCAGTGGCAAGTTTCAATGTTGGGAAATTACAGCAAGGACTCCCCTAGATGATATATTTAAATAATAAATATTTAAATTATGTAATTACTTCCAACATAGAATACTCTCTTGAAAAACATTTTAAAATACCATTTTCAGTGAGTAATGGAATCTTTTTCATGGGATTCATTCTTTATTGAACTAATTACAATTAAACTTGGTATCCTATTCCATTTCTATTGGCATAAAAACGTTTTAGTGCATGAGCAGCTCATTTCTGTTAGGAAAAAAAGTATATAATCTGTAAACCACATGCATGGTGATAAATTTCATAAGCAAAGTTTCTCTGACTGAAAAACGTCCTTGTGACTACTATTAGTTTTCATTCTCCTAGCATACTTTTCTAAGGGGAAAAAAAAACCCATTCCTTCAAATTTCATTGTGTAAAGTTGATATTTTCCCGTGAGTTTTGACTGTTGGCAATGATTTAATAGATGTATACTCTCAATATTTGTTTCCAAAGTATTTAAAAAAAAACACCAAGAGATGAAGAAAAGCTTTGAATATATTTGATTTACACCTTAGTCATGCAACATCCTGTAGATTCTTCACTAAAGCAAAATTAAAACAATCCTTGCATTGGTGTTAAGTAATCACTAAAGGATTGAACATTAATGACTCCTTTCTAGTTTCTTCATTAGAACAACCAGCATTACTGCCAAAACACCAATCGTGGTCCATATTTGTAACAGGTTTTTAACAAGACATAGTTAGCAAGTTTGACTGAAGAGATTTTTAGGTCCTGGACTTATGAGATTTTAGTATGACCTTTTTCATGTTTCTAATGCTTGAGGCTTTATTGCTTAACTTGGAGAAAAATAAAACACCACAGTGTTGCTGCCATTTGTAAGTTTTCCTATAATATTCCTTTTATTAACTCTAAACTGGCCTTACTGGATTCAAATAGGCAGTATCCCTTTTAAGTGACCTTTGCAACCCAAGTGTTACTTGCTGTTTGATGCTTTCAGTATGTTATAAATAACATTCAAACTTTTGTCCCCTTACACCAAAGCTTAACTTTTGTCTTAATATCAAATTCTTATCCATTGGTCCTATAATAAGAAGCTCAACTTGCTAGAATCATTGAAAACTGACAGTGGGCCACTAAAGAATGTCTGTGATGCTTTTAAAAAGTATACTAGAAGGACTAGCAACCCCAGTTTGCTGCCACCTCCATCTTTTATTCAGTGCCGAAATAAAGGCCAAGCTTTATTTTTACCCCGATATTAGAATGTTAATATTGTTAATAGCCAGTGTACACTAATGTAAACAAAGACAAAAGTGTCTGATAATCAAATCCAGAGCTCCAACAGCATTAACCTACTCTTAAGGAGGACGTATATTTGCATTGTTTCTTGTTCAAATAATCATCTCAAACAAACTTCACTGAGGTTTAAGGAATATACTGTCTTGTTTAGAAGCCAATTTAACTTACAATGTGACCTGACTAATCTGTCTTCTCTGTTGTGTTCTATGGAATGTCTGGATCATGCTTTTTGGGGATGTTTTTATTGAAATGCTCAGTGTGCATCCATTAAAAAAAAATAAGGCCCTGGCTTGCTCTTGCTGAGCAACAGGCCTTTTCTCCCTTTTATTGTGTTCTCTTGACACTTTTGTGGAACTTGACAAGCCTGAAAAAAAATTTTGTAAAAATTTGTATAATACTGTTATAAAAAGTTTATAATCCTAGAAAATGTTGTGTTAAATCTTGTGCA
Organism: Pseudocheirus occidentalis; assembly: GCA_028646575.1. Lineage (NCBI taxonomy): Eukaryota > Metazoa > Chordata > Mammalia > Diprotodontia > Pseudocheiridae > Pseudocheirus > Pseudocheirus occidentalis. Next base: position 119,829 of record JAQQSW010000012.1, on the reverse strand, counting down.
AAAAAAAAAAACCCCAGTATATTCAGAATAAAAATTTATCATTTGAAACCATTATACAGCATGAATTCATTAATCATATACCTGATCTGGTTGGTGGGGAGATGGGGCTGTCATCAAGAGACTTTTTGACCATTGGAAGAGCACACACACACACACACACATACATACATATGTGCATACAGTATCTTTACCAAGAAAACTCTAGATGGGGTCATGGAAAGTTGAACACAACTGAAAACAACTGAGCAACACACACGCAGCCCTTTTTGCACATTTCCATGTTTAACTTGTTTAACTCAAGTTTCATTCCTCATATGTATATATGGTACCTCCAAATTTACTTATTAACATTCTGAGCTTCGTTATGAAAAAAGATATAGGCAGAAATCATGGGCCAGTGTTTTGTGGACCTCAAAATTTTTGTAGAGTTTTAAGTAAAATTTCCAGTTTCAGAAATGTACACCTCACCAAAATTCCTCTTTACTGTTCTCCTCCCCCTATTCTATTTTATTTTGTTTTTAAATGTTTGTATGCATGTCTTCTTCTAACAGTTTCCACCTGCCCTAGGCTTTGTCCTCTAGAAAATTTCTGAGTTAGACACTTCCAGTCCAGGTAATCTAAGCTTTCTTCTCTCTTGCTTCAGGGGGATTCCCATGTGACATCAGTAGTTCCCTTCACATAAACATAAACATCATTCTTAAAGGGAGATAAAAAGGTTTATCATTATCATACCCATCATCATCACCGCTATTATTTTCATAGTTCATATTCTAGTAGTTCTTGAACATGACTTAGAAACCTGGTACATAATTTCTGACCAATGTAAATTTCCCCAGTCAAAACTGAAGTAAGTCAGTGGCAAATACAGGCTCTGTGTTTGCAGAATTGTTGAAGAATGCTCTGCATTCTTCTCTCACTTTAAGGGATTCCTTTCCAATCTTTTCAGTATCTTCTGTCACTGTTTTGGTTCTACCTCCCCTTTTTTGGGGGGGGAAGGTGGTAAGACTTCTTGTTTCATCAATTACTTCTTACCACTTAAACATTTCCGACTTTGCCTCTCTACAGCCTTCTTCCCCTAGTTAGTAAACATTCTCGAATTTCGGTTGTGTCCTTTAAAAAAAAAAAACCTTCCTTTGATCTTGCCTTTTCCCCTAGCCCAAGCTAGACAGTATCCATTTCATCTCCTTCCTCTTACAACAGAATCCAGGCAGAATGCCCCACAATCACCACTGCCCCTTCCACCACCCACTCACCCCATTCTTTTAAATTGGGCTCTCCTTCCCATCTGTTACAATTTTACTCTACAATCACCAGTGGCCACCAAGTAGCCAAATTCAATGGCCTTTTCTCAGTCTCTCTCTCTCTTTTTAAAATTGCTCTTAAGTTTTTATTTCTCCACGGATTTATGTTACTGACTGCCTCATCTTTGAAACTTCTCCCATGATTCTGTGTCACTATAACAACCTGGCTCTCCCATTCTTCAACTGCTTCCACTTTAATTCACTGGTTCTTTTATTTTCTTCCTCTCACCTACTAAATATTGGCATTTGTCATTGTCTCCTTCAGGGTTTCATCCATTACTTCTAGTAAAAAAAAGACTCAAAATTGCATTTACACTTAATCCCTTTCTAAAGCCCTAGTACTATATATATATATATATAGTATTATTAATATTGGTAACTTAATATTGGTAACTCAGATTTAATATGTCTAAAACTGATTTGTGCTAGTCATGTGCCAGCCTACCCCTAGCTTTTTTTTTTTTTAATTTTGAGAGGAGAACGCAGGCCAGTTAGGGTTAAGTGACTTGCCCAAGGTCACACAACTATTAGTAAGTGTTAAGCATCTGAGGCCACATTTGAACCAAGGTCCCAGTGATTCCAGGACTGGTGCTCTACTCACTTCACTACCTAGTTGCTCCCCCCCCCCCCCCACTCCCAGTTTTTCCTTAAAACTGAATTTACTATGTATGTTAGTTATCTACTTTCTCCTAGACACACAAGTTCAGAATTTGAGTCACATTTTCTCCTGCTTTGTGTGTCAAATGCTATTTAAAATGCTTCCCATAGCCATCATGTCTTTTCCATTCCTATCATTATTTCAATCTTTAATTACTCCACATCCAGATTAAGTCTAGAATTCCCTGGATTCACCCAATACTCTTTCAAATACATCCCACACACTGGGTCCTGATTAAATTTCTTCAAGCATCATTTGAATCAGTTCAGTCATTTCCCATTCAAAAACACTTAGTGGAAAGTCCAAACTACTTAAAATGACATTTCAAAATCTCTACACTCTGTGATTTATCCCATTCTTCCTCAACATGAGGCCTCAGTCCATTTAGACTGTTTCTGGATTACATACTTAACTTTCTTACCTTGAAAATCTTGCTCTAAATGTTTAAGTGGGACATACCTTTAGGCCAAGCAGAGAAAACTCCAGCATTTTTTTTATGAAAAGCTGTACTCCTTGTTGTGTCCCTCCAAAGACCAGCCTAGTTAGACAATGAAGCACAGGACTAATAGCCTGGCCACCAGGTTATCGACATGTTGGCTTTGGCAGCCCATGTATCAGGCTCATGTTTTTCTCTGTCTTACAAACAGTCAGTGCTTGTTTATTGACTCAGAATAACTTTTAGAAATCCTCTTCTTCCTTTAAGACAAAACAAGTGCAACATTTTCCACAGACCTTTACCACCTGATTTTCTCCAGACAGAAGTCATTCCTCATTCAACAGCACCCCTGTTCCATTTAGTTTACATCACTCAAATAAGTAGGTATTTTCTCATATGCCTGCCTTTTCTCCCTCAACATACAACTTCCCCAAATCCCTTACTTAAAAATGTAGTGCTTCCTCTTCTCCTTACCTCCACTCAGAATCACCCTAAACATCATTTACCCTTCTATCTTGTTTTCTTCTAGTCTCAGAGTCGTTTTCAAAGCTTTCTTCTTCCATACAGCTCATGTGCTTGTATGTCAAGCCTTGTCATTTCCAACTCCATCACATATCCCATACCCATCCTTTCTCTACTCACACAGGTATGTCCTTAGCTCAGGCCCTCAGCACTTCTTACCACAATTATTGCAATGACATCCTAAGGGGTCTCCCTGCATTCAGTCACCCCATTATCAATTGATCCACCACAAGATCCACCACCAAACTGATATTCCACTGCCTCCCTAACACGTCTAGTAACAAAGAGATAACCTTCTATTTAGCTGTTAAGGCCCTTTAAAACTTGGTTCCTTTCTACCAGACCAGTCTTCTCACACTTTACTCCTGTCTGTATACTTTAAAGATCCACTGATTTATTACTCTTCTTCAAACACAACATTTACACTTCCAACGCTGTACCTTTTCACTGGCTATTCCATACATCAGGAATACTCTCCTTCGTCACATCTCCCTCCGAACTTCTGTTCCTTCAAGATTCATTTAAAATCCAAATTCTGCAAGAAGTTTGATCCTTTGGTCCTCCTGGTGCATGTGCACGCGTGCGCGCACGCGCACACACGCACACGCACCCCTACCTCATGGTAGTGCCTTTTCTCTGAACTTCTTTCTTCCTATCTTCTCTCCCCCCTTTACTGCACCTCTTATTCTGAAAGTTGGGTCAAAAACAAGGAAAATCCTTCACAAGTACAGTATAGTGATGCATGACTATGACAATACATAATCTAAAAAATATCTAGGGATTTTTAATATACTATACTATAAGCTCAATATGAATCAATGGAGCGATAATGGAAGCCAAGAAAGCTAATGAAAGCTTAGATCACATTAAAAGATGCATAGTGTCCCAAATGAGGCAGGCAATATTCCCCCTGGACTGTTTTAGTCAGATGGTGTCTAGAATACTGGGTTACACAATAAATCACATTCGGAGAAAGAATCTGACAGGCTAGAGAGCATTCAAAGGAGGGTGACTGGAAGGTCAAGGGTCTCAAGAAAATACCAGATAAGCATTGGTTGAAAAAAAATAATTGGAATGTTTATTATGCAAGAGGAGAATTATCACTTTCCTTCTTTTTCCATTATATTTTAAAATAAATTTGATAACTTTGGTTTTTACTTCATCTTAATTTTCCACTGTATTCTTGCCTTTCTTCTCCCTCCTCAGAAGGCTATCCCATATAACAAGAATGTTTTCAAGAAGACAAAAGAGCAGTCAACAAAATTGATCAATACATGAAAAAAATCTTACAATTTATACAATGTTCCACATTCATGGACCTCCAACAACTGCATATTACTGGGAGATGGTTTTTCACATCTCTTCCTTGGGGCTACAAGTGTTCTTTTTAATCTTGCAAAATTGTTTGTTCTTCCCGTTTACCTTGCAGTCATAGTGTATTTTTTTGTGGGCAGTAGCATGAAAACAGATGCAAAGTAAGAATACGTTCACTTTGCATCAGGTCACGTCTTTATATTTTCTTCTTCATCATATTTATCATTTCTTACAAGAGAGTAATTTACCTTTACAATTCCTATTTGTTTACCTATTATCAAACTGAAGGCCATATACTTTGTTTCAAATTTTTTCTTACCACAAAATGCGCTGATATGAATCTTTTGGTTTATATGGGAATTTTCTTTTCATCAATGACCTCCTTGGAGTATATGTCTAGAAGAAGAATCTATGCATCAAAGGATGGGGACATTTTACCAATTGCATTTGCATAATTCCCAACTACTTTTCTGGTACTCCATCTTTAGTATATAAAAGGATATCATGAGAAAGAAGAAATAGACTTCTCCAGTTTGGCTCCAAAGGTCATTACTAGAACCAGTGGGTGTGAGTAAAATGAATCGGTAAGACCAGATGGCCTCAGAGTACCCTCCATTTCTCAATCTATGATTCTAACTTACTATAGTTGTATGAAGATTCTACAAGGCAAATTTGGATGTACATCAAAGAAACATCTTTCTAGTAAGCAGAGTTAACCAGAAGTAAAATGGGCTGCCTTGGGAGTTAACAGATTGCTCCCCTCTCACTACAGGGTTCCAAGTAAAAGCTGGTTATTTCTTAGATTTATTGTAGAAGAGATTCTATGGCTTGTACTTGATTAGCCTTTGAGGCCACTTTCATCTAACATTATGATTCTATTCATCCCCCCACAACTCCCCCCACCCTTTGTGCCCATATGCTCTGCCAAAAAAAACTAATAAGCAGAATAGCCAAAGTACAGGTAGCAACACACAGAAAAAGGAAACAGATAATATGGGATATCTAACTGATTAAGATTGAGTATGTAAAATATTCAGTATGTCACATAATTCAATGTCACAAATGAATTGTAAATTAGTGTAAAATGGACAGTTCTACCTTTATCAGAAGTTATTTTTTTTAAAGGAAAACCTAGAAATTTTACATAGAAGACCAGTGTAAAAAGGCTAATAAATGTATTATTTTCCTATAGAGAAATGTAGAAATTATTTCAGAGGAAGTAAAACTTAAAGAGGACCTTACAGGAAACTTTTTCAGGAACTCTTCTATACTGTGTGATTGAAGAATGGATTAGAACCTTTCAGTTGCCCAAAGAGACAGTGAACAAGGAAAGCAGGTTTGTGATAGAAAAAAATTTTTCAAGAGAAACAGGAAGATTAAGAGTAAAGGATTAAGAGAATATTGGGGGCTGGGGAGGAAAAGAAACAAGATCAGACAACACGAGTGACATGTAGGGAAGGAAGAAAAAAAGGGAATGAGGAAGAAGGAAGAAACTGAATTATCAAAATCTGAGGGTGGAAGAAAAAAGAAACATGATTACCAGAATAGTAATATGTGGGATAAAGATGCCACGGACCATTACCTAAATAAATCCAGAGGTTTCTCAAGGTAAAGACAGAAGCTCTTTATTCAAAAAGACAAGTCTCGCGAGAGTTGGGCATTACCTACTCTAGGCAGTCTGGTATAGGGAGGCACCCAAGAAGAGGCAAGCAAGGAGTTTTATACCCTTGTACAATCAATTCTATGAAAAACCCCAAAACTTCCAGATAAGCCCCCCAACCCCCTCCCACCATAAATCCCCAATGCTGGATCATTACCCCATTGGTGAGGTAACACGACCTCACAATCTACGCAGGACCCTGGAAAGCCCCTCTTGCCCAATACAAAGACATATAGCTATGATTATCCATATGTAGCAAAAGGGGGCTGTCACAAAAAGCCCCTTACAGGAAAAAGGGAGGGGAAGTAGGGGCACACCATCAGATTTCCCCGAAATCAGGTGATTTATAGGAACATGAAACTTAGGCCTAAAGAGATCTAGGACCTAGATCAAGTTTAGTGACTGTCTCTTTTATTTTATGGGAATGCTTTCACTGTCTCATATAGCGAAAGTAATGAGAATCAAAATGGATTCATTATCACTTAATCCTACATAATCCATTTTATCTAATAAAAAAAATTCTCCTAGAGAATCACATGTCCCTTTTTTCTTTAACTATATTTACATAATTTCATTATGAAATTTCAATACATACATTTCAACATTTACTGAAATAAAATGTAAAATTGCAATGATTCTCAGGTAGTAGGGATGAGCAAATAAGTGGTCATTTTAAGACAATGAAAACTGGCAAGTACAACTCATCATAACAACTGGAATACCAGCATCCATGAAGTAAGTGGGAAAGTTAGAAAAATGATTCATTATCAATAAAATGTCACGTATAACAAATCAGTGCACAAGTCTATATTAACTGATTGCATATTCTATGTTAACCTTAGTAGAGACAAAAGATGAATGAGAATCAGGAAAATAGAAAAATTAAGTCAAATCTGAAAATGACTGATAAGATGTTGAATGTGATCAGAAAAATCTCTTTTTCCTTCAAAACTAGCTTAAAATAAAATATTGCTATTCTCATGAATTTTCCCCCCAGATCAATTCAAACATGTAGAATCTCCTTGGATCTTTCATAATTAGTGATTTATATCTCTCATAATCAGGAACTGCTTTCCTCTTCTATAGGAGAAAGAAATAGAAAACTTCCTCCCTGAGAAATTTGATCTTGTGGATATTTTCTCTTTAGCAACAGAAAGCGAATTCAACATAATTCAACATAAACTGGCCATTCAATGAGGTGGAGGACTTTCAAGCATTCTTACTGAAAAAACTAGAACTGAACAGAAAAATTGACAATTCAACATAAATTCATTCACAGTCTATTACATACACAAGGGACTATGCTACTTTCTGAGGATACAGAGACAAATTTAATACAGGCATTATGGTTTTAAAGAAATTATATTCTTTTGAAGGATATGTACATGAAACATATCTTCTGAAAGATATAGACAGAAATTCAAAGTCACATAACCTACAAGTTAGAGGACTAGACATTTCTCCAATCTTTATAATCTCTGAAACCTCACTGAAATAGGAGGTAAGCACAAAAGATAAAGCAATTTCAGTTATATCCATCACCTAGAATATCAACCACCCCAAAAGGCAATAATCCCACAAACCAAGACCAGAAAAGACTAATCATTAACCCCTAACACACTCACTCAGCTTCCCATTCCTTACTGTTTATCACATTCCTATAACAGAGCTATACCACTAATGTAAGGGCTTATAACAGAACTCAGCTCTATACACCCACCTCAACCCCAGTGCCATAGAAAACCAAAAAGGAAAAAAACTTACTCAGGCTAAAATAGGATGGCAGTGCTTTGTGTGCCAAGAGATTTCACCTAGAGTATTCAGAGACAGAGGGAACAAAGGCAGGAAACGTGTATGACTGTATGGTACTATACTAAAAAAGCCCAGGTTCTAGCTAGGGCCAAAAAAATGGGAATGCAAATATACAGAAGTGAAAGACAATCTGGAAGAAGAGAAACATACAACTTCCCCAAATCCCTTACTTAAAAATGTAGTGCTTCCTCTTCTCCTTACCTCCACTCAGAATCACCCTAAACATCATTTACCCCTCTATCTTGTTTTCTTCCAGTCTCAGAGTCGTTTTCAAGCCTTTCTTCTTCCATACACCTCATGTGCTTGTATGCCAAGCCTTGTCATTTCCAACTCTACCACATATCCCATACCCACCCTTTCTCTACTCACACAGGTATGTCCTTAGCTCAGGCCCTCATCACTTCTTACCCCAATTATTGAAATGACATCCTAAAGGATCTCCCAGCATTCAGTCAGCCCATTATCAAGTGATCCACCACAAGATCCACCACCAAGATCCATACAAACAAACAAAATATTGATCTCAAAGACAGGACTCACAAAGAAAACATAAATAAGGATTGTAGGTCTCCCAGAATACAAATCAGCAAACCTGAAGACTATAATACAAAAAAAGAAACAAACAAAAAAACTGTGAGAAGTTCTGAATACAGAAAACAAAGTAGGAATCAAAAGAATTCACAGACTGCCTATAGAAAAAGAAAAGGAGGAAAAGCCTCTATGCCATAAACTTTAAGACAAATAATGTGTTCTGAAGAACAATGGAGTTAAAGAAACTAGCCATGGTGGTACAAACCAAAGCCTAAACATTAGTGGAAAAGATAGAATGTATTTCTAGAAAAAGTGTAAAACAATCCTACAAATAAAATCAGACATGATGAAATGATTTGCTTTTCTCAGAGAGTGAACAAGAAAGGGAAATAAATAGAGCAACCAAGGACAACAACAATAGAAATAACAGAAAACAAGTTTTTTTCTAGATGCAAACAAGGAAAAAGAAGAAATATCACAAACTAAATCTCACAACACCCATGTACAGGTAAATCAATGTTTTGTTTTGTTTTTTTTTAATTTGAAGAAAAGGCCTTGTGTAATGTGCCTAATCAAGTCAAAGGCTAACAATATAAGAAAAATAATTTCTGTAGTTTCTCAGGAATTAAATATACTATAGGACAGGGATAGCCCCAAGGCCACATGTAGCCCTCCAGGTCCTCAAGTGTGTCCCACCAACTGAATCCAAATTTCATAAAACAAATCCCCTTAAAAGGATTTGTCCTGTAAACCCTGGACTCAGTCAAAAGACTACACCCAAGGTCCCAGAAGGCCACGTATGGCCTCAAGGCCACAGGTTCCCCATTCTGGCTATAGGAAAATGGACCAGGAGACAAAGGGAGTGGGTAAAATGGGTGAAAACGAAAAAGAGGGAAATTTTGTTTCAGTGGTAAAAAGGAGTACCTTAGAATTCAATAGGCCAAAAATAAGAAGGACATTAATATTCACAAAGGACATTCACAAAGACAAGAATTTAGGCAAACACAGGAGGTATTCAGGGAAGAGAGAATAGTTTGGTTAGAGTATGATATGTAGAGGGGAATAATAAGACATAAAGCAGGAAGGCTATAGTGAGATCAACCTGAAGCAGGCCTTTTGTCAGGCCAAAGAATCTGAACTTTATTCAGGGAAAATAGAATGAAGGAGAAAGTCAAGGGAGAGAGTATATAGACAGACAAGAAAATAGTTAAAGTCAGAATACTGAGGGAAAGTCCCATTAAGAATTCTTGAAGAAGGGCCTAAGGAGAATTAGGATAATGGGAGGAGAGACTACCCAGGAAATCAAGATGCTCAACAGTGTTATATGTTGCAGAGGTCATGAAAGATGATTGATAAAGAGAAAATGAGGTGGTTTATTAATAAAGAGGTTGCCATTTCAACATCAAAGGAATTTTAAAACAAATTAATGGGGGGTGGAGCCAAGATGGTAGAGTAGAAACAGCACTTTCCCGCCACTCTGGCTTCCACATCCTCTAGTACATGTTAAAAATTACTAACTTTAGAGCTACAGAACCCACAAAGTGACAGAGAGAAACAAAGCTCACACTGAAGGAAGCAGGCAGGCTGGCAAGAAGGGTCCATCACAGCATGCTAGGAGTCACGGGTTTAGCCCCAGGGCGGTCCCAAGCAACTGTGGCTTGAACACCCTTCAGGACAGTAAATCACTGGTAGCTGTAGCAGTTTCCAGACTTCTTAATCGATAAATGACAAAGACAAAGTAAAAGGTCGGTGTGAAACATGGTTGGTCCAGAGGGAGATAGAAGAATGTGGTCTAGCTGCTACTCTGAGAACGAGAAGTGGGGGAGATAAGGTGGCTGCAGGTGCTACCACATGGCTACTTCACAGCTCCTGACCTGCAGATTGAAGGGTACCAAGAGACCATTCAGAAGCTAAGCACTCTTCCTTTAACCTGCTTGGATCCGGATCATGGTCTTCAGTGGTGGTCCTGGGGTGTGTGACCAGTGAGCCAGAGCATGTGGGGGCTGTAAAGAGGGCGCCCATCTAAATAGTTTCAGCAACTGCAAAAACCCCAGTGATTTGGGACATGTCAGCAACAAGAGCGTCCTGTTCAGCCCCTTCCTGTTACATCAGCAACAGGGGTTCATACCTTCTGTTTCTTTAACAGAGGCTTAATTTGAAACTAGGTGCTAAGTTATCTCTCAGCTTGGCAATACACATTTCATTACCATTATAGTGACGTGGGAGATCTCAAAAAAAAAACAAAATGAAGGCATGAGAAAGAAGAAAGCCCTGGGAGAAGGGGAAGGATGGAGGAAGAATGTAGAAATTTATCTCACATATAAGAGCTATGCAAAGAGAAGCATTTAAAGACAGGGAACTGTGAGGGAGGAGAGAAGGCAACACTTGAAACTTGCTCTCATCTAAACTGTTTCAAAGTGGGACATACACACACATTCAATTAGGTATAGAAATCTATCTATCTTATCCAATAGAGCAATAGAAGATGGTCAGAAGCAAAAAAGAATTTAGAAAAGAGACAGGATAAAAAGAGGGATAAGGATAAACAGGAGAAATTAGGATAGAGGAAATATAGTTAATAATCATAACTGAATGAGATGAACTCACCTATAAAATAGGAGATAGCAGAATGGATTAGAAAGCAGAATCCAACAATATGCTGTTTACAAGAAACATACTTGAAGGATAATTATTACAATGGAGGGGAAGAACAGAAAGGCAAAAGGGAATGGGTCGATCTTACTCTCACTGAAGTTGGCATAGGGAAGGAATGACATACATTCTAAATTGGATACCTTGGCCTACAGAAGAGTAGGAAGGAAGGGTTGTTAGAAGCACACACTTTTGTAAATGGACAGGGACAAAGAAGAGAATAGAACAAGTGGGGGGTGGAATAGGAAGGAGGGAAATATACAGGTACTGGAGTAAGGAGATACATCCTTCTGTACCAGAAAGTCAGAGGGGTGATGGGCAAGGATATAGGAGAGAGCTGATTGGGGGAGGGAGTATACAGTGGGATTATTGTTTTGGGTTGGTAGGTAGGGAAAATAAGAAGAAAAAATCTGTAAATCAAAATCTCATGGAAATGAATGATATAAACTAAAAATAAACAAAAGTTTAAGAGAAAAAAAGAAACATACTTGAAACAGAGAGACATATAGAGTTAAAGGACTGGAGGAGAATATTATACTGCAGCTGAAGTAAAAATAGGAGGGATAACAATCAAAGCAAAGGAAGGATAGACCTAATTTAAAGAGATAAGCACGAAGAACCATTTTGCTAAAAGGCTCCACAGATAATGAAGTAATCTCAATACTAAATATTATGTACCAAACAGAATCAAAATTATTAAAGGAAAAGTTAAATGAGTTATAGGAAGAAATGGACAGTAAAACTAAACTAGTAGGTGACTTCAACTTTCCTCTCTCAGATTTAAATAAATCTAACCATAAAATAAATAAGAAAGAAGTTAAGGAGATTAATAGACTCTTTTAAAAGTTAGATAAGATAGATCTCTGGAGAAAACTAAATGGACATGGAAAGGAATATACCTTTTTCTCTGCTGTACATGGCACCTTCATAAAAACTGACCATGTGAGAGAGCATAAAAACCTCATAACCATGTACAGAAAAGCCAAAATATTAAATACACCCCTTTCAGACCATAATGCAATAAAAATCACATTCAGTAAAGGGCCATGGAAGAGCAGATTAAAAATTCATTGGAAATGAAATAATCCAATCTTAAAGAAAAAGTTGGTCAAAGAACAAATGAGAAACAATAAAAAATTTGATTAAAGAGAATGACAAAAATGAGACAACATAAAGAAAACATGAGGGAGGAATGTATATCTCTAAACATGTAAATCAGTAAAAGAGAAAGAGCAGGTCAATGAATTGAACATGCTACTTAAAACAGAAACTCTAAAAAAGAATAAATTAAAACTCCCAAATTAAAAACCAAAATATAAGTCCTGAAAATCAAAACAGAGATTAATAAAACACAAAGTTTTTTAAAAATTGAAAAAATAAGTAAAACTAGAATCTAGTTTTATTTTGGGGGGAAAAATAGATAAACCACCAGCTTGATTTTTTTTAAAAAAAGAAAATCAAATAACCAGTATCAAAAATGAAAAAGGTAATGCACTAACAAAGCATATGAAAGTAAAGAAAATATTAGGAATTATTTTGCCCAATTATATGTCAGTAAAACTAATAATCTAAATGAAATGCATGAATATCTACAAAAATATAAACTTACCAAATTATGTGAAGAGGAAATAGAATACTTAAATAAATCTATCTTAGAAAAAGAAACTGAACAAACCATCAATGAACTACCTAAGAAAAAAACTCCAAGGCCAAATAGATTTAGAAATAAATTCTACCAAATATTTAAGGAATAATCCCAATACTATATAAACAATTTGAGGTGAAAATGCTGAGAAAGAATCCCACCAAATACTTTTTTTGATACAAATATGGTTTTCATACTTAAAAAGATGAAAAACAAAGAAAACCAGAGATCAATTTCCTTAATGAATATTGATGCAAAAATTTTAAATAAAAAAAGAAGAGAAATTACTACAAAATATTATAAAGATAATACAGTTGGAATATAAGCAAGGAATGCAGAGTTGTTTTGAAATTAGTAAAATCACAAGTATAACTGACAATATCAATAACAAAAGCAACAAAAATCATGGGATTATATTAATAGATGTAGAAAAAGCTTTAACCAAATATAACGACCATTTTTATTAAAAACACTATAATCGAGATAAATTTAAACCTTCCCCATATGATCAATGGTGAAGCAATGATGTTCACTACAACTACTATTCAACATTGTATTAGAAATGCCATCTATAGCAATAAGGCCAAAAAAAAATAGGAAAAGTAAAAATAGGCAATGAAGAAACAAAACTCTCAGTCTTTGCAGATAAGATGGTCTCTCTAGAAAATCCTAGAAAATCAATTAAAACTCTAGTTGAAATATCTAACAACTTTAGCAAAGTTTAAGGATATAAAATAAATTCACAAAAATCATCAGCATTTCTATATACTACCAACAAAACTCAAGATAGAAAAAGAAACTCTATTTAAAATCACTGCAGACAATATAAAATACTTGGAAGTCTTTCTGCCTGGAGAAACTCAAGGACTATAAAAACACAATGACAAAATACTTTTCACACAAATAAATACTGACTTAAACAAGTGGAGAAATAACAATTGCTAATGGGCAAGCGTAATGGTAATGTAATTTGGAGATGCCCCTGAATTGACTTGGCTTTTGGTTTGAGTGTTAAGACCCAGAGCTTGTGAATCCCACTTGTGGGATGGACTTGTTGACATGAAGAGAGGGGGCTGACCTGGGAGGAGCCATGAATAGAAAGGAAGGCTCAAGCCCAGAGAAGGCCAGAAAAAGTACTTTTTGGAGAGCAGTGTCCAGCATTGTGAAGTCTGAGTTGCTGTTGAGAGCCCATTGGAGCTGCCCAGGACTTTTGAGGACTGCCACCTGGAGCTGCTGAGAACTGAGGAGGCACGGCTGTGATGCTGGTATTTTTGTCTGTCTGCTTTGATGTTGTTTTTCCAGATTCACCTGATGGTGGACAGTGCTGCTGTTGTAGAGGTCTTGGAACCTGACTGTTGGTGCAGAAGCCCTGAAGAAGGACTTTCTTGTTGTATGTTCACATAAATCCTGGAAGGGGGACATGCTGATACTTTCAGGGGTTCTGGGACTGTTCTACAGGAAGAGTGTGACTTGAGGACACTGGCTTTGCTGAGCCTTGTCTCTCCAGGAACTGAAATTGCTGAGGGCTTGCCTCAAGTGAAGAAGGGCCCTTCCTTGGCCTTTCCATGCTGAGATGTTATCTTGACCTTGTTATGGTTTAAGGATGGATAGCCTTTTGTGCTCTCCTGCTCCCTTTTGAGAAAGTGCTTGTTAATGGATGGTATTGTAATTACTTTGAGTCCAGGGGTGGGAAACCTTTGGCCTTTTTGTGAGTGTACTTTGTTTATGATTGGAAACTGTTCTCCATTTGAGAACTCTCTATCCTTTTGAGAAGAGACTTTGACTGACTAAAAGAATGTACTGCCTAGGGGTAGGGTAGTCTGATCTCCATTTGAGAAGAGACTTTGACTAAAAGCATGTACCATCTAGGGGTGGAGTAGTACCTGGACTGAATTAAGAACTTACTTGTGAAATGAATGAATTATACTGTATTTTGATTTTCTCTGTTCTGTGAATGTTGGCTGAATAAATGGGGTTTGCTATGCTGGTAATCCGAACCTTGGAAGTTGCCTTTGCTTGGCATTACAGCAAGTCAACCCAATATAATAAAAATGACCATTCTGTTTAAGTTAATTTATTCAGTGCCTGACCAAAACTAGAAAAAATTTATTTAAGAGAGCTAGAAAAAAAAATAATAAAATTCACCTGGAACAAAAGGATACAAATGTCAAGGGAACTGATGAAAAAAAAATGTGAAGGAAGGTAGCCTAGCAGTACCAGATTTCAAATTATACCAAATTATAATTATCAAAACCATCTCATCTTGGATAAGAAGTAGAATTCTAGATTAATGGACTAGATTAGGTATAAATTACACAGTAGTAATCTAATGTTTGATAAACTCAAGGTTTTCTCACCATTTGACAAAAATTGCTGGGAAAACCTGGAAAGTAGTTGGTAAGAAATGAGGTGAAGGCTAATATCTCACACCATACACCAATATAAGGCCAAAATGAATAAATTTATATGGAAAGGATTACATCCTAAATAAATCAGGAGCACAGAAAATTATCCCTGTGAGATATATAAATAAAGTAAGAGTTTATGACTAAACAAAAGACAGAGAAGCTCACAGTAAATAGCAGGTAATGGGTACAATAGGTAATTTTGATTACATGAATTTTAAAAGGTTTTGCACACACAAAACTAATGAAGCCAAAATTAGAAGGAAAGCAGGAAACTGGTGGAAAAATTTGCAGGAAGGATTTCTCAAATATATAAGGAATTGAATTAAAATTATAAAGATACAAGCCATTCTTTAACCAATAAAGTTTTCAAAAGGATAAATCAAATCTCTCAAGAGTGACAGAAAAAAATTTTAAATGCTCTAAATCACTATTCATTAGAGAAATTTACAAAAATAACTATGAGATACCATCTCACATTTATAATATTGGTTAATATGACAGAGAAAGAAAATAATAAATGCTGGAGGGGAGAGGGAAAGATAGGAACATTAATGTAATGCAGGTGAGGTTGTGAACTGGTCCAACCATTGTCCAGAACAATTTGGAACTATGTCCAAAGGGCTAAAAAATTGTACATTCCCTTTTACCCAGCAATACCATTAGTATATTTATGTCTCAAAAAGATCAAAGAAAAGGGAGAAGTACCTATTTATAAAAAAAAAAAAGTACTTATAGCAGCTATTTTTGTGAAGGCAAAGAACTGAAAATTGAGAGGATGCCATCAAAATGGTGCAGTATAAGATTGTGATGGAATTCTATTGTGCTATTAGAAGTGATGATGGTTTCTGAAAAACTTGGAAGACGTCTATGAAATGATGCAAAGTGAAATGAGCAGAACCAGTAGAACAGTAATGGCAATACTATCATGATGGTCAACTGTGAAACAATTAGTTACTCTGATCAAGACAAAGATCCAAATATTTCTAAAGAGTTCATGGTGGAAAATTTCAAGAGAGAGAACTGATGAACTCTGAGTGCATATTTAAGCATACTTCTTTCACTGTTTTTATTTTTTATTGTTTTTGATAGATGCTCATGCATTTTTTTGGCCCTATGCAAGTCACTTAATTTCTCCCGACCTCCATTTCCTGCTTTACAAAATGAGGGTGTTGATCTATCTTTCCATACACATACACACACACACACACACACACACATATGTATGTGTATATATATGTATGTATACATATATATAGATTCTGAAGTCCTTTCAATGTCTAGATTTCAGAAGTGAAGTTAAAAGTAAAATTATCTATCATAAAAACTCACCATTCTATAGGACTTTAGAATTAAAAAGTTATCATAATAGTCCTCTGAGGTTATAGATCAGGCTTGCACAACATATGACCCAAGGGCCTCTCAGCAAAGGATTTCAAGTGGCTGGTACATGACCCATAATAGTTTGTCATCCCAGATCTCTTGACAGCCACCCTGAATCCTTTGGTGCGTCACAAGCAGCCTGTATATTATGCATGCCTATTGCAGACACTGAAGTTCAAAAAAATACATAAAAGTTTCCCTAGTTCACACAGTTATAAAGAGTCAGGAACAGAATACGAATTCAGGTCTCCTGTTCCTAATTCCATTTATCTTTCTAGAATATCATACTACTTACTACAAGTAGGAGTAGAGGATGGGAGGGATATAGTAACTGAATTAAAGAAAAAGGACACCTGGGACACTTGTATGAAATGAGGTATATGTCTTTTGCCTCTTTCTGTATCCTTAGAGTTTAGCACAATGCTTGGCACATGGTAGGTACTTAATAATTAACTGATTGACAAAAGACTAGAAAAGTCATTGTCAGGCAGTAGAGAGAGACCAGCTGAAATTATGCAACAAGGAAAGTGGTATGAGAAATAACTGCCTCAGAATTTATTTCACATCGAATTTGGCAATATGCAGGAAGATCTTCAATACGTTTACAATGTTTTAATGTCTACAAAATTATCTGCTTCATGTTTCTAAAAATGCCTGGTGTGTATGTGTCTGTCTGTGTGTCTCTGTGTGTAAACACACACAAAAGAAGCATCATTCTCCGGAATGCATATGGGAATGGTTTGGGGGAGAGAGGGAGAAAGTGACAAGAACAGATTTCATAGTCATCTAGTATACTGGTCTATTGAAAGTAATAACTTGTGGTCAAATGAGTGATCTACAGACTTCCCTTGGGTGGTTTTGGCACTCACTGACCATCCTTTCCCTTATAAGAATGTAACACTGCATCACATTTAGCACTCCCTGATGAGTTTTCCCCAAGCTATTTGTTTCCATTAAAACCAAACAGTCAAGGCATATTTAGAGTGTGGGCCATGGGAGTCTCCAAGAGAACTCAAGGGGTATATTAGTTACCCCAGGTTCACTTAATCCTCAAAATGACTTGGCTATGATTAGCTCCCTTTATAGCCCCAAATACTTCCATCTGTGTGTAAAATAAAACATTCAGCTTTCTTCTTCTCTGTCACCTCCCACTATTAATGATGACTAAATGGGAGAATAGATTTTCCAGGTTTTTGGAATAACGTAGCTTAAAGAGATGGTTATGACTAATTGATTACTCTTTAATATCTAATCTAACATCATTGTATTTCAATGAAAGAAAAGTAGATGTTTGGAGCATGAACCAGAGTCATCTATATGCATTTATATGACAAAGAAAGTTTACTAAGACAACTAAGCAAAATAAGTCACTTTAAACACAAAACATTCCATTATTTTTTATTACAGCAGACCATGATTTCCTATTCTTATGTATAGCATGGGTGACACATGTGAACTAATGAGTTTTTCTTCTTAACCAAGTGGCTAACAAAATTAAACTTTAATATCACAGAATTGGATGATAGGACAGATTCAGGTTCATTGCTTATAAATGTCTAATAAACTTCTGGAACAATCATATTGTACAGTCCTTGTTCATTGAAGTGTTAAAAATAGTCCCGAGTCTATATAGTAGGCCCACTAAACTGTGTCCCTTCAGCATCTTTATATTCCTATGTTCTGAAATTTTCCCCACATTAAATTGGTCTTTCTATAGGATTTAAAAGACCTCATCATAGTAGAGGATATAAATGAGATTCAAAAGATGAATTGGGGAGTTTGAGCTTGAAAATTGAGGACTCAAAGTTATTATTGTTTCTTAGATGTAACTCTTTACCTATCACAAATATTTATTTGCCAACAAACATATTCTGAACTTTGAAATATGGTTTGTTTATTTTTTAAGCAAACTGACTAATTAATACAGACTCTTGGAGCAGAACGGTATCACAGTCTAAGGACACAGAACGTCACATCTACTTTCAGGCTACAACAGTGTGTTGATTAGTTTTGCTAAAGCACTTTTTAACCCCTTCTGTTCTTTTTTAA
The DNA here is from genome assembly GCA_028646575.1 of Pseudocheirus occidentalis. NCBI lineage: Eukaryota > Metazoa > Chordata > Mammalia > Diprotodontia > Pseudocheiridae > Pseudocheirus > Pseudocheirus occidentalis. The sequence goes on along the minus strand of JAQQSW010000012.1, from coordinate 101,461 downwards.
AAAAAATTTTATGAAGGATGGTTTGTTGTGTCCAGGAGGAAGCAGAAATATTTAGAGGGGTGGCTAGGTGGTGCAGTGAATAGAGTACCAGCCTTGGAGTCAGGAGGACTTGAGTTCAAATCCAGCCTCAGACACTTTATACAACTAGCCATGTGACCTTGGCAAGTCACTTAACCCCAAATGCCCTGCCTTCCTCCCTCAAAAAAAAGTGTGTATATATTATGTATATAATTTATATGTATATATGTGTATATATATATGTATATATATATATATATGAAGGTCATATGAGAAGCAAAATACATCAGCATTTATAATATACCCATGGAATTGTATTTTTTACCTGAATTGTTCCACCCAACATGCTAAGGACCAACTTCTAAACAGCTTAACTTTGCATGGTTATCAGTGAAGCACACCTGATCTTGCTAACTGACTTCCTTTTCTGGAAGTCAGTTAAACACACTTAAACACACTTTGCTATTACTATTTTGATAAAATGCTCAATGATAAACTGTTCAAAGCTTTCTAAGAGAAAAAAGCACCTTAAAGATAAGACACCTCTCCAAATTTATACATTCTATGTAGCCAAACAAGCAAACTCACCACACAAAATGCTCCATCCCTCAATTCTTCACAATGGACAGGGTTCCTTTTGCCTGAAATGCACTCCCTCCTCCATATTTTAGAATCTCTAGGGTCCTTCAAGACTCAATTCAAGAGTCACTTTCTGTATTAAAGCCTTTCCGGATCACTCCAGCTCCTCAGTACCTTCATTCTAAAAAATGTTACCCTGATTTCTTTTTGTATAGACATGCTTACATATGATCTCTCCCAAGTGAAGGTAAGTTTTTTGATGAAAAGGACAGTTCCCCTTTTGTCTTAATATGCCCAGCTCCCAGTGCAGTGCCCAGAAAAGGATAGGTCCTTACAAATGTTTATCAATATATTAATGTACTACAGTCTCCCAATCAGCATTTGCAAGAACCTGATTCTATAGTTGCCCTGACAGATAATTGTACAGCCTCTGCTTAGGCCCTTCCAGTAATGGTGAGTTATCTATAGTCAATGAAAATGAATCTATTTAAGAAATCCTTCTTTATACTGAGAGAAAATCTACTTTACTCTAACTTTCACTCAATCTTTGAACAAATTTCATTGATGTTTGGGCCTAAATATCTATATGTTTTCCATAAATCATTTGTGTTTCTTAGATTCTCTTTGCATATTTATTCTAATAGCTACTGATTATTCCTCCCTATGCCCTGGTAGATCACCAATATTATAGCCCACTTTTACAGAAGAAAAAGTAAAAAAGCAACTGAAGGCTCATTTAGTCACATCAAATGAAGGCAATGTCTGAACAAGAATAGAAATTGGAATAAAATTGTGGTTTTTATAGTCATATCGGGGTCGTGGGTGGGGCAGGGGAGAACAGCTCGTGGCACAATGGATAGAATCAGGAAGATATCTTCCAGTGTTCAAATCTGGCCTCAGACACTTAACTAGCCATGTGATGCTAGGCAAGTCACTTAACCCTGCTTACCTCAGTTTCCTCATCTATAAAATGAACTGGTGAAGGAAATGGCAAGCATTCCAATATCTTTGTAAAAAAAAAAACAAACTCCAAATGGGGTCATGAAGAGTCCGACTAAACAACAAACATGATAGTCATGTCAACTCTACCCATATTTGCAGATGCTGCAAGCTAAATCAATACCATAGTTATGCTTTCAATAGAGAGCACTAGAGAACTAGATGCCAAAAGACTGAAATGCATAGTCTGGTCAGACAAAATCATAGTAAGAGAAATGGGAGTGAGTCAAAACCAAGGCCAAAGCCAAGTATCAGGACAGGGCCCCACTAGGGGAGGCTGATTCCTGTGGCTGGTACTTTACTGTACAGATCTTGGCAACTTAGGTCTTAAGAATAGCAGGCCAAGGAAACAAAGATTACATAGTCCAAGCTCCTCATTTTCAGATGAGAAAATGGAGATCTGAAATTGGTGAAGAGATCTGTCCCATATGAGAAAGTACTTTGTTCACTGAACCAGGGAGGTCACACCATGCTGAGACACTGTGAGACTATAACCTCTTCAAACAGTAAGGTGCTCCACCCTTTATATGCTTCAGCATATAAACTTAAGAAATTTTTAAATGTCTACTAGGGGAACCAAGACCCTGAAGACTAGAAGGGGGTAAGGTGCGTAGGATATTAGTCCACTTTTTCTGAAGGCTATATGAGACTGGTAATCACTCTGTACAAAGAGAACTGGGGTTTTTTTGTTTGTTTTTTAACAAATCCTTCATTACCTAAAAGAGAGCAATGTTTTACTATGCCTGTAACAGTTTATACATTTGCATGAAAAATTATGTCCGTTGTTTCATTTGTGCTTTGAGGTCAGAGGCATTCATATGTCAGAATACCTACCTTGGAGATATAAGAACAAGGAGTTGATTGATTGAGCAATAAAGGAGAAAGGATTGGCTAAGGAAGAAGAAAGAGGTGACTAGAGAATGGCAGGCTAATTAGGCAGAAATTGAGACAAATATGAGACTACAAAAGTTGGGTATGGTCTTAAGAATAAAATAATGGTTATATTTTTTGGTTTTTTTTAATTTTAAACTTAAATGCAAAATATTGCTTTCTTGTTGACTTTCCTTTGTTCTCTGCTGTGCACTTTTTATTTTATTTTTCCCCTCCCTCTTTCTCCCACCCTAAAGAACACTACAATTAAGTGTAGATTTTGTATGTGTATGTGTGCATATATGTGTATATAGGTATGTATGTATACACACACGTACATAGATATCTATAAACACACATATATGTAAGAATACTATGCTTATTTCCTATAATCTGTTTGCCTGAAGGTGAATAACATCCCTCTTTCTAAGTCCAAGTCTTCCCATGGTTTTCTAAATCAACCTGTTCATTTCCTACACCACAGCAATATTCTAACACAATCACAGCCTATCTGAAAGACTGTCTATAAATGCTTTCCCCAATTTTCTGCATTCTTTCTCTTTTGGGCTTCACAGGTTTTATTTATACAAGGAAGGTTTCATTTAAAATAATCAAAATTATCCTTTTTACACTTCAAAAATGCTCTTGCTATGCAAGACAGCTTAAGGTCTGATAATGCTGAGTCTACTTTCTTTATACCTTTTTCCCCCTGGTTTCTTTGAAGTTTCCGACCTTCTGTTCTTCCAAATGAAATTGGTTTATATTTTCTAACTCGGTGAAATATTTTTTACTAATATAATTGGGATGACATTGAACAAGTAGATTAGTTAGGCAAAATTGTCATTTTAAAATTTGTATTGGCTTTACCTACCCATGAACGACAAATATTATGCCAGTTATTTAGATCTGAGTTTAGTGTATAGTTTTTAATGGCAGTATTTTTAAAATTTTAAGATTTAAGTTAATAAATTCCAGAATAGCTAGAGAGGTGGAAAGAGTAAGTATTTTCATCATTATGTAAACTAATTACTTTTTAATGGGTGATATCATTTAAGTAGGGGCAACTAGATGCAGCAGTGGATTGAGTACTGGCCTAAAGTCAGGAAGACTCATCTTCCCGAAATCAAATCTGGCCTCAGACCTTTACAGCCCATGAAGTTCAACTCCATTATTTTCAGATGAAGAAACTGAGGTCCCTGGAGGTGAGGCAACTTGCCAAGACATAAACTCAGGTCCCTTGAATGCAAGATCAGTACTGTTTCCACCGTGCCATGATATCTTTCAACTATATGATTCTGGGCCCAGGTCCTAGTCGATCTAGAGTGAATGAAAAAACCTACCATGGAAGCAAGGCCTCCGTAGCCTCCTCTGGTCAGCCATTCCATCTCATACCTCCCAGCACTCTTTGGGGGTTCCTACAACTCCACCTCCCCATCAGCTGCTTAGCTAGCCTCATATTTGAGTACCCTATTCCTTCCAGCTTCACACTGCTAGCTCTCCCCAGGAGGATTTCACTCTAAGCTATAACTCGAGGGATAATTATTACCTACTTGAATTCATTCCTCAATGATTAGGGTAATCCTGTCTCTCTCATCATTCCCCATTCCAGTAATTCTGAAGCATAGGCTGTCATTGTTCAAGTCCCACTATTTTTAGACCCCCATTATTGACTCTCTTATTTTCATTCCCTTCAACCTCTCCTCCCCCTCCCCCACAAGCTTCTACTCCCACTCTAAACCTACCTTCTTCAACTGCACTCATCAGAATGCCAGCTCTGAAGTAAACAGAGTTGCTATCATCTTAAAACGCTCTTTTTTCCCTTCTGTCTTCTTGCACTCAATTCCCTTGTTACCCTTTGCAGCACTGGAGGCACTTTCAGATCCTCACTCCCAATCCCCCACTCACTGGTCATTGTGAGAGAAAAGGATATACACCTTGCTCCATATTACCACTGTCACCATCAAACAGTAACTTCTCTTCCTTTGGAATTCACTCAATCCATATTTAATCACCCAATCCAGAATCTAGTAGCTGTTATCTATGAACCTTTCTCATTTTGCGAGTTCAGTGCCTGGCTCACAGTCTTTCTTTCCTCCTCAAATCCTGCCTTTATACTCGAGGCTTATATACTGATATTCTCTCAAACACCCTAAACTCCCAGTTCCCATGACCTACTCTTCCATCCCTTCAACTGCCCACAGAGGTACTCATGCCTTGATCTTATCACTCACAAACATATTCCACTTCTATGTCCCTGAACTCAGAGATTCCCTTATCTGATCATAATTTGTTGACATTCTACTTCCTCCTGTCTTGCCTGAACTTGTTCTTCATCTTCATCAAGATGTCCAATACCTTCAACCTTCAATTTTTCCCTAAACTATAACCCCTGCACTGGCTATGTTCTTCTCCCTTCCCCATGTTAATCCTCTGAACTGAAAACATTCTTTTATATTGCACTTTTTTTAAAAAAAATGAAGCCACAAGCAGAAAGCCCCTTCATTTTGCTTCTTCATCTTACATTACTGATACCTTCACCCATTATCTCCTCCTTCACTTTGTCTCATATGAAGAGGTAATCCTTCTTGTCAAGGCAAACCTCTCTATAAGCAAAAGCAATCCCACTCCACTGCCTCTTCTATAACAGACTGCCATCTCTCCTATTCCCCACTCCTTTATTAATCTTAAATGTCTCCCTTTCTGCTGACTGCTGGACCTACTGCCTACAAACACTCCCATGTCTCCCCAGTACTAGTTAAAAAAAAAAACTTCATTTGATTCTTCCATATCTTATAGCTATTTCCCTATATCTCTCCTCACTTTTATGACTAACCTTCTTGATGGGACATTCATAATTGGTACCTCCAGTTCCTTTCCTTTCGCTCTTCTTCACTTTATACAATCTGGCTTCAATCTCAGAGTTCAACTCAAAATGCCTATTGGATATCTCAAACTGAATGTCTCATAGTCATCTTTAAAAAAAAAAACCTTCATAAATCTGGCCCTTTCCTAACTTTCCAATCTTATTACACTTTCTTCCCCCTCCCTCTATTCTACATATAGTCACCATGGTCTCCTTGCTGTTTCTCAATAAAGCAGTCTGTCTCACTACTCTGTGCATTTTCACTGGCTGTTCTCTAAGCCTTTGAATCTTTCCCTCCTCATCTCTTTCTCCTGGATTTCCTGACTTACTTGAGGTTCCCATTTTAGAGAAGAAAAAAACAGAAACCCAGAGAACCTAAATAACTTGCCCAGATCCACTTTCATCAGTCCTAGGTTTTTAAGCCAAATCTTCTGACTATGAATCCAGGGTTCTATTTCACTATAATAATAGAGAAGATATCAGTATAGCGGAACTATGATTATTTTTTCAGGGAAACACTTTTAACTGTTTAAAAAAAAAAGGAATCCAAGAACAAAATCATAGTAATCTACACTTATCATTAAACCAACAGACTGAGGAAATTTTTTCCAAGAAATTCCATATTCAATTTAATCCTTTGTCTAGCATCTATATGTCCTTGCCAAGTTACATTTTATGGGTCCCACCGATACACTTAGGCACAATGTCTGTTGTACTTTGCAAGCTTAAGAGTCAAATTTAGTTCTTAATGTAAAATAGGTTTAGTAAAGGCTACATTTTTAGAGCTGAGAATTAAGATTCTGTCTAGGATTTATAATTGCTCATGACACTTGAATGTGGTTTCTTGTGATATGATTATTAGTATTAGTATTTTGATAAGTGGATTGACTTCACATCACAGTCCATTTAATATTATTGAATTGTATAATATTTCCCTTAAGTGTTAAGGGAAATAACACCGCTGTGTTATTGGTAGTCAACTAAATGTTCGTTTGGTTGTATGTGATCAAAGCAGAATATCATGAAACTTGAAATGTATGACCAGCAGCTGACTGCAGGTTAATTGGCAGAAAGCTGATCTTTGGTGATGAATTCAGCTTTTCTATTTGAAATACAAATCTACCTTCCTCTCTACTTAAAAATGCTATTTTTTTTAATGCAAAAATATGATGAACATCTGTCTGTCAAAATCAAGTACTCATTACTTGCTGCCATTAGTTTAACCAAAAAGAAAATACAGTCATTGCATTTTGTGGAAACATTAGATGAAATTACTTTAAACTACTTAAGTAATGTTTTCTCAAAAATCTAACATTCTTAAGAAGTAAAATTCCTTTTCTTCCATTGAAGCATCTTGCATCCACTATCATCTGACTTCTGTGCTTTACAATGGTGTAGGGAAGTTCTTGGATTCACAAAGACTATGGGGAAGAAAGGTCTGGCCATTTCTACCAAGCTGGAAAGGACATTAATATTGAACCTATAATGGACTGTCTGTTTTATGTCTGAGAACCCAGCTTAATTTAGAGAATCTCATCACCAGAAGATTAGCTACCAGGTAAAGTTTTTTTTTTTTTTCCCCCAAGTGAAGTAACAAAAAAAAAAAAGCCTGTCAAGGGATTTTAATCTGCATCTGTAAAGGAAGTACCTACACTGAGGAAGTCAATGGTCCTTGAAGCATTAACTGTTTGAGGAAGATTCATCTTGAATTTCTATTGGTGTTGGGGCTAAAAGGAAGGGAAAAGATCAATGTGTTTTTTTTCTTCAGGAAAATAGATACAGGCACAATAATTTTTCAGCATTGAATTATGTTCTTTTCCCATAGTACCTAAGTCCAAAGACCTGAAGAATGAAATGTGATAGAGAGTATAAATATTAGTAATGTATTACATTACCAATGTCCATGTTCAATAGGAACTTCATCTAACTTCCATGCCATGTGGTTTATGTATTATTATTAGACTTGCTTTTAATTTACTCCATCTGTTAGTTACTATGTGCATTACAATAATTTCAACATTGTACAGTTAAAATAAAATACATGCACAGAAAGAAAAGAAACATCACATAAAATAAATAATCATCAATTCATATTTATTGAGTGTCTACAGGCTTCATAATAATTGCAATTATGAAAGGGAGAAGGATCTGGAACATAGAAAACTGGCCCACAATCTAAATAAGACAGGCCTTTCAGGTATATGGTAGTAAAGTCTAATCAGAAAAAAAAAACCAGATGTCATCAGACTTTAATACAAAGTATTTATGTTAACTGCCTACTATGCAAAAGATGCTGTTCTTGGTACTGAACACGTGACCAACCCCCCCCCCCCCTTAAAAACCAAGTGTCCCTTTTGTTAATTGAACTCACACGATCCTAGGGGGCATGAGAGGGAGCTACTAAACTGACATTGATAAGCATGGTATAAGAAAACAATGGCAGCATGGGGGAGAAACAAAATATTTAATACGAACTGCTGAGAATTCATTCAATTGGATGCGTCAGGAATGGTCATATGGTGGACGTAACTGAGTCTTAAAGGAAAACGGTTTTTTTTTTGGTTTTTTTCTGAAAGAGAGGTAAGTGGATATCACATTTTAGAAATGGAGGACAGTTTTGGAAATTTCACCAAGGAGGTACATTACTTTGGGAAAGTCACAAACTCTTCATGACTTAGCTTCTTTGGTTTTTTAATCTTAATGCTTTTTTTTTTTGCCACCATCATTTCCCAATGGGCTCCCTGTACTGAACTCACCCTCTCTTGTAACAAATAAAAACAACCAAGACTCCTGTGTGACAGTGTATGCAATATTCCACACCCATGTTACTCTTTCTACCAAGAGGAAGGAAGCTCTTTCACCATCTGTTCTCACTGACCAAAATTAATCATTGCAGTTAATCTACACGCAGCTGCTTTTTAATACTGTTTTCAAATACATCACTGTACTCTTTGTGCAGATATTTTCTTTATTTCTTTTTGTATAAATTAATATAAATCTTTTTACATTTTGCTGAATTCCTTGCATTTGTCACTTCTCACGGTGTCTGAAAGGACCACTACCTAGGAGGGTTTCCCTCCTCACAGATACATAGCTTAGGCTAGTTTTGCCCTGAAAGGCATCCAAGCTATCCTGGGACTTAAATGATCCAGAGAGTTAAGGATCAAGCTGCTTCCCTCCTGACCAATTTCCTTGGGGCTTCATACTATATCTCCATGGGTTCCTGGTCACCTAATAACCAACAAGTCATAAACATTCTGTGAGTCATAAACATTTTTTAAGCACTTACTCTGTTCCTACTATGCACTTAGGGGCATATAAGGAACCATTAATGTGCAGTTAGTTGGGCCTAACAGACTTACAGGATATCACAAAACCAGAAAAAGGCTCCACACCCTGCCCCACTGACCTGACATTTCCACATAAAAGTGTGTGTCTGTGTGGTAATCTACCCAAGCTGGAGTATACTTGTTGAATATCCTGTATGTTATCCTAAGTTAGCACCCTTTTGGTAATTATTAGATGACTGATGATCGCCTCATTTCATCACAGCACACTGGAATTCCAGACCTGAGTCTAGCCTGTCCACTCTATTTGGCACAGGCATAGTCAGCAGCCTTTTTCAGGACTGTTCATCTACCTTTGGTGTCTGCCTGATTAACCCAATGTTCACCTGTGGCTCCAAGAAGCTACAGCTTATACAGCAGCCCTACTCCTATAAACCATCTCAACAGACAGGCTAGATTGAGGGTAATCAACAAGCCTCAAACCATGGGTGAGTTAGGTGGGTGTCTACCCTATGCATGTGAAGGCTTTCCCCAGTGGAATGTGTGGATGAGAACAATTTGTTCCAATGGTCACAAAGGTTGCTTGAAGCCTGCACTATGGAGCACTTATAACTTGGTCAGATATTGAAGACTCCAACGTCATTCACGAAATCACTAGTCGTTTGGACTTTTGTCTTGCCTCTGAACTTCCAATGACTCTGGAAGAGAGAGTGAGGCTAACAACTTTGTGCAACTTCCTCAAGTGAATCCAATTCACATACAGGTCAAGATTTTACCCCGTGATGTCACTGGTCCTCTAGTAGTTGGAATTAGGATCACTGATGAAGCAAATACAGAGCATGGGATGTCTGAATGGCCCAAGAGAGAACCAGGATAGCCTGTAGAATGCACTCTTCTGTTACTATATGGTATGTACTCTCAAAGGAATAGAGTAAGACCCCACTGATGAGAGTGACTAAATGCTCAGGGAATGCTGAAGAAAGCTACAAGGGAGAGTAAATAAAATACCAGGTCAACATTCCATGGTGGTCGTTCACTGTCATGCACAAGTTGACCTATCAGAAAAAGACAAAGTAAATTGATCAAATACATTCAGGAACAAGAGTCAGAACTTTCTTCTTGTATGGCCTGTGAAACCTGAGGGGCAATTAATGAAACTGATAACAGCACTTTAAAAAGGCTACAGTGATGGGAATGGAGTTGAAGAGGCAACAGCCAGGAACTGATAGGTATCTTTTGGGAAGTATGGTCTTCAACTCAGACATTCAGCTGCACCATGCTATGATCTGAGATATGAGAGAAAAATGAGAGCAAGAGTGAAGAGGAGGCATAGGAACCTATGGGTTAAAAAAAAGTCAGGCTTAGCCTGTCACTGTTCCTTCCACTGTGTGATTTCTTCCACTGAGGTAGCAGGTGGCAAGTGGGTATTCACTGCCAAGAAACTGGAGAGGTTATGAGAGAGAAATTCAAACAAGAGCTTAATGAGTCACTGAGGACTGCTGCAGACCCTCTCTCTGTAGAATTCCATAAAATGGTGAAGTTTAGATGACTTAATTTTTAGGAGGCAGTTGAGTAAGTTATACACTCCACAGAGGGACAAGCCTTTGTCCCTTTGAAAGAAGTTAAAACAGAGAATAACACTTAATTTGCCCCATGCCCCCCAGAGGGCAAGTTACCATTGCAGTCAGCTCCCCAAGTGAATCTATAAGGAAGTAGGGAAGTTCCTAAAGGAAATGGGTTTGGGGCCTGCCACACCTGATGATCAATCTGCTTCTGGGATAATTAGATCAGGGTGGAAACTAAGCTGAGAGACTTCAGGATTTCACTACTGGCCTCCAGTCAAACTACTATGCTCACCAACTAGTGAAATTTGAGCAAGACAATATTGTCAGAGTGCAAAAATGTAGTCAGTGTATATAGGTGTTTCGGGAATGGGTAAAGGAGGCAAAAAATGTGTCCAAGATGTAGACAGAGGGCAATAATACCCTCTTCCAGAAGGAATCTGACTGTGGCTTCTGAAATCTGGGGTTGATGAGAAATAAATGGATAGTTACCATATAGATTTGCATGTAAAATCAGCCTAAGCCTAAAGGAGCCCTTAAAGCCCCCAGTCCATTTGGATCATTAATGGGGTCTATGGGGAAGATCATAGAGAAAACAAGTACCAGCAGTTCTTAGGAGTCAGTACTTATATGTGCCTTTCAGTAACTTATGCAGGTAGGGCCAAAAGGAAATCCTTCAAATTGCCTGCATCATCCCTCATAGGTAACACTAAACAACACAGAGTCCCAGACGGGAAGGATACAAAAGATATTTCTTATTTAGTGATGGAACTAAATGAAGTTGTTCCCGTTAGACCCTTCTGCCCTTCTGGGACCCAGATTCTGGGGGGAATGTTGACACTAAGGGGCACACAGAATAATTTACCACTGGGCTTCTAGAGCTAGAAGTTCCCTAAAATGGCCATTTACTATACCACTTCTGAAAAGCAGTTAAGTGGACTTCCAAGTTATGTGACCAACAAAATAGAGGACTAGACATTTCTTTTTTGATCCTCACAATCTCAGACTTCTCCAAAATAGCAATTACGCATCAAGAGATGAAACATTTTTACTGGTATCCATGATCTGGGTTATGAAAAATAAATAGAAAAACTCAATAAACTAACAGCAGAGAATGCCAGTACTTCCTTACTCTCAAAAGCAATCTCAGTCAGCAGGTTACTGCCCACCATGTATTGGGCAAAGACTGCAATACCCTCACATTCAGTTGTAATAGAAATCAATTCTATGTTCCACTCGCTGTTCTTCCAGAGCCAAGAGATCCAAATTCCATGTGACAATAATTTGCTCAGGCTGCTATGGTATCATGGCAGCACTCAATGCTGCTGGACAGGAGAACTAAGGAACAAAGGGAAGCTGGGAGGGGGCCTGGAGCTGTGCGGCACTCCATTATTCCTGAGGGAAAAAAGCACAGCAACCAGCTGGATCCAAGTCTGTCCCCAGAAAAGTCAGTTGGAATGGACACCGAGGCTGGTGGGCCATGAATTGACCAGAATGGGAGGAGAGTGGAAATTTTGAAATTTAGCCCCTAGAGAATCTGCAATCAGAAGGGAATCAGAAGTGAGAAATATGGGGGAAAGGAGAAAAGATTGAAATTAGCAAAGATATCAGGAGAGAAAATTCAAAGACCTTGAGCATACACACATAAGTCAATAGGGGAAACATTAACAGCAGAAGGAAAGATATATCCTCCAGGTCAAGTAAAAAAAAGTTCAATCATTTATGAATAAGCATCCTAGGACAAAGGAAAATGAATCAAAACCTGATGAGGCAGAGGGCTTTGCCAATTCTGAAGAGAGCAGGGAACCACTACAGGATGTTACTGAATGGTTTAGAAAAAAAGAAGTAAGAATTGTGAGAGCACAATTTATGTTCTACAGAGCAGAAATAATTGCAAGAATAGAAAAACTTGAATCTTTGGTGCAAACCTGAAGAAAAGAGAAGATAACAGAAGCAAAAAGTAATAAACATTAACAGAAAACATGGTCTCCAAACAAACAAAACATATCAGCCTCTAAGATAGGATACAAGAGACAACTTAAGGATTATAAATCTCTCAGAAGAACACAAATCAAAAATTCTGAAAATCATAACACAAGAAAACTGAATGCAGAAAACAAAGTACCAGTCAAAAACTACTATAGACTGCCTCCAGGAAAAGAAAAACAAACAAACAAAAGAAAAAACTCTAGGTTGCCAACCCCAGGACAAATAGTGGTTACATTTAATAGCATGTTCCAGAGAGAAACGGACTTCAAGATGCAGCCTGAAATGACCTACACCTTGCAAATCTGAGCCTAAACATAGGAAAGGGATATTCAATAACAGGTCATTTGAAACATTCCTAGAAAGAAAACCAAGGCTACTGATATTATTTGCTTCTCCAACACTCAGTACAGCAGAACTAAAAGAAAGGTAAATAAAGCAACCAAGAGCAACAATAAAAAGAAAATAACAACAGAAATACCATTGAGAAATGTCTTTCTAAATGTACACGAGGAAACAATGGTGAAAGCAAAAGTCAAACAAAAGTGATGGTGGAGAAACATGGTGGAAAAAGTAACATGGACTAAATCACAACATTCTACCTATAGGCAAATCAGTGGGGTTTTTTTTTGTTTGTTTTTGCAGAACTGAACTTCAGAATAGAAATGTACATAAAAGAGGTAAGAGGAAGGAAAAATAGAAGGGAACACGGAATGTAGTATAATTAGGTCAAAAATTATGAAAGAAAAATAACTTCTGTAGTTTCTTGGGAAGAAGAGAGCTTATATAGGAAATTGGGAAGGCAAAGGTCTTTAAAAATCTTTAAACTATGGGGTGGCTAGGTGGTGCACTGGCCCTCAATTCAGGAGGACCTGAGCTCAAATTCAGCATAAGACGCTTAACACGTAATAGCTGTGTGACCTTGCGCAAGTCACTTAACCCCAACTACCCTGCCCTCTCCCCTCCAAAAAAAGCAAAAAAAAAAAAATCTTTGAACTAATCCATAATTGATTACAAACCAGGGACATAAGAAGATTCCTATTTAGAGCAATATCCTTTCTTTATCTAAAAAGTTAATAGTTCTCTGTTTGTGGAATGGCTTCTAATTCCCATTTCATTCTTAATTTATTGAAAACTGAATTACTCACCGAGACATAATTCACTTGTATTCTTTTAGATGTATGGGACATTCATGGGCTTTGGGGAAAATATCATTTGGAACAGCAATATTTTAAATAAGAAAATAAAAACACTCATTTTTCCCTTTTACCAAAAACATATTTCTGGCCAATGTTTTCCCCTCAGCTTTTCAACCATATGGCTGACTTTCTATGACTGATGTGATGTTGTGGTATATTTTAGTTGAAAAGTTGGGTTTTAGTTTTTGTGACCAGTATAAATTGCATTTGTCTTGAAAGAAGAGGCAAAGCAAAACCTGCTATCCACAAAAGAGGTCTTTTTATATTTTCTAGCTGTCCTTTGGCATATTGATGGTTAGAGAAATGAAAACACATTAAACTTTTCTCTAGTGGACAAACCACCAAACCTAGAGGATCCATTGAAATGGAAGAGATTTTTGTTTGCCTAAAGTACAGAATCTGGCTCCAGGCCACCAACAGTTTGGAAAATTACTTGTAAAAGGTTTAAATTAACAATGCATCAGTATGTCACACTCAGTTTGCTTTCATACGGTATCACATGAAGCCATTTATTACCCAGTCTCTAACAGGTTGAAGTTAATTTATTGCCTATGTTCACTTTAAAAATGAATTTTAAGTAAAGAGATTAATATCTACTAGAATACAGGAAAAATATTTAATCCATATTACAGACTCTTTTTATGTTTTAGAGTCTCAGAGACTTCTGTTTATAGAATGTACATGAGTCACCTATGAAGTATTGATAGGGTTGTATTTTGTTTTCATCTGAGCATATCTCATACTCAGTTGCCAGTACAGAGAAGCATACAATCAAGGGAATGTACATTAGAAGGAAGACATGTAAAGAAAAGGGATTCTATTATGGAATAGGAAGAAAGAGGTGAGAATAGAAAACAGCCTTAAAGAATTAAGGCTTGAAGTAGTTAGGTAAGAAAAAGCAGAAACATGTTCCACAGATGGATCACTCAAGGAAAGAACTTTGCAGAGAATTGGGAACAGGGAGATGAGACTGAGAAACACAATTTAGAGAACAGTTATTCTCTTTTAAACATTTTAGAAAATGTTTATGTCATCTATATTTACCTACCTGCCAAATGTGAACAGTTACAGGATTATAAAAGAGAAGCAGTGTGACATAGCAGAAAGGTAACTAGTCTTAGAGACAGAAAAACCTGGATTCCAGTCCCATCTCTAACACATACTAGCTTTGATCATATTAAGTCACTTAAGCCCTAAATATTTCTGGCAATTCTCTCAAGACTTTTTTATAGGAAGACAGTACAGTACAAGGGAAGAAACACTGGCTCTGGAAGCAGTAGACCTGGGTTCAAATCCCACCCCTGATCTTTATCCTTCAAACTTTGGAGGAGTCACTGCCTTTCTATTTCATGAACTGTAAAAATGAGTGAGATGAGTTAAATTAGTTCCCTTTCAGATCTGAGTTCCCTTTCAGATGTAAGCCCATGAACCCAAGTAACAAAAGACCTTCTAGGCATTATTAATGGAGGGATTTTCCTCCCAGGAGTCACCTATGATGAACAATGAAATATCTGGAGGAAAAGTAATTTCAAACCATAGATCTAGTACAGACCTTAAGTTCATCTAGTCCAATCCACTTCAGTGACAACTGAAAAAGACATGATAAGCCCAAATTTAGATAGAAAGTGGTAAAGACTTAAAACACCCTCTGAAGGAGGCAAATTTCAAAGGAAATCCATTCCATAACTAATATGTATATAATTAAAGTATCATTTGCTAAAGTTTTGGGATATTGTAGTTAATTTTCCCCACTGATGCTCCATATATTTTAAACCATGTTGACAACCCTTTTTCTATTTAGTATGCATTTTAATTTTTTTTAGTCTCTGTAGGTTTTCAGATTTTTTTTCAGAATCATAAATCCACTTCTTATTTGCACCCTAACGTCATTATTATATTAGAGAAAAGTACCAATTTGATTTTTGTTGTTGATGAGTTATTTCAGTTCCGTCCAACCCTTCATAACTGCGTTTGGGGTTTTCTTGGCAAAAATACTGAAAAGGGTTGCCATTTCATCGTCCAGTTTACCTCAGATCCTCATCTGTCAAATAAACAGAGCTAAATGACTTGCTCAGGGTCACACGGATAGTAAATATCTGAGGCCAGATTCAAACTCACGAAGCTGTCTTCCCGACTCCAGACCTAGCACTCTATCCACTGTGCTACCCAGCTACAAAAATGAGAAGCATATTCAAACATGAAATTCATCCAACACTATCAGCCCAGTACACATCACCCTTCAAATATAAAAGTGGCAAGCTTACTTAAGAGACTTACTTTTATGTGAGTAATATCTACCATTTATTCATAATCCTTAAATCATAATTCTTAACTCCTTTAGAAAATAGCTTTTTTTTTTCAATAGCAAATGCTTATATGACACCATGGATGAAGTTAAAAGTCCATTCTGTCTGAGTGTAACATTTGATTCATCTTCACTGCTTTAAAGAGGCAGGTTAACCTCCACTGATTACATATGGACATAACAATAATAACAGTTAACTTCTATATAGTTCTACTATGCACCAGGTACTGTGTTAGGCACTTTATAAATATTTTCTCATTTAACATCCCTGGGAGACAGGACCTATTATTATCCCTATCCTACAGATGCCCATGGTCACAAACCAGTAAGTGTATGAGGTCAGATTTCAAAATAGGTCTTCCTGACTCTAGGCCTGGCTCTCTACCCACAGATTCACCAAGCTGCCTAACCTCTCTGTAGGTGACTACATAAAAAGCTGAATACATCTGCATGTATGTATGTATGTGTGTATGTGTATAATTCCCCAAATATCGTACTGTGAACTTAGTAATATAACTTATGTATAATCAAGGAAATTCAGATTATTTCCTATCTTTCCCAAATGTATTTGACTAGTTACTACTATCATGGTAACTGACTAATCATCCTGAAGAAGATTCTAAAGATTATGTGTAAAATGATGGAAAAAATTTACAAACATGCTAGTGGAATCAATCAATTTCTTAAGCCAGCGGTTCTCAGCCTGTGGGTTATGTTCAATTTGTAACAATGAAAACATATCCTGCATATCACTTATTTACATTAAGATTCATAACAGTAACAAAATTACAGTTATGAAGTAGCAAAGAAAATAATTTTATGGTTGGAGGTCACCACAACATGAGGAACAGTATTAAAGGGTCACTCACAGCATTAGGAAGGTTGAGAACCAAGGGATAAATCTGCTGAACAATGCTGTTCCCAAATAGCGTATGGCCACTTCAACATAGAGGTTACATATCACTTTAGCTAAAACCTTTGGTAAATTTTATATACATGTATGTAAATATATTATATAATATTACATAACTAATTATGCATTATATAATTAATAATATGCCATATAGTATGGGCAGCTAAGTGGCACAGTAAATAGTGCACTAGTCCTGGAATCAGGAAAACTAATCCTCATGAGATTAAATCTGGCCTCAGACACTAACTAGCTATGTGACCTGGGCAAGTCACTTAGCCCCTTTATCTCAGTTCCTCATCTGTAGAATGGGCTGGAGAAGAAAATGTCAGAGCACTCCAGTACGCTTGACAAGAAAACTCAGAAAGGGATCATGAAATTTTGCTGATTTTTTTCCCCACTAAATCAATTGATTATTTAAATAACGGGAGATTTATTCAGGCAAGTCTATAAGGTACTATTGTTCCTGGGAAATAACAAGAGGAAAATAACTGGAATACCAAGTGGTTTCTTGTTCTTGTTTTGGGACTGCGTTCCAGATTTAGTCTTTTGGCTCCTTAAGACTCCATCCAAATGCGGCATAAGAAGTCTCAGCCTGTCAAAAAACTGAAATTCCTATGTTTAAAGTATATATTTTCCCCTCAAGTTTAAGGTAAGACTCTTAAAACACCTTTGGTCTAAGACAGTATTTCTCAAATAGTACCATGTGAAAAGGAAAACTTAAGGTATCTGGATTTATTTCTACTTTCAATAAGAATGTTGTCCCTTTAATATGCAAAGCAGTTTTCTCAGATGATGAAATGAGTTGTGGAGAGATTAAATCACTTAAGTGCAGTCACAAAGTTAATTCTTATCAAAGGCAGAGTCTAAGCCACAAGGTTAATTCCAAATCCAGTTCTTTCCCTCTATACCCGGCTTTTGAGTAAGGTCAGGGCACATCTTTATTGCTTTATGTCAAAGCCACAGCAAAAAGAGAAGATTTCAGTGTCCTGGTAAAAGTTTGTGGTAGTATTAATAAGCACATGAAGGTTAAATATTTCAAAAATCCTTAATTTCATTAGTATAGTACTACCTTCACCAAATTCGGCGGTTGATTTTCTTGGTTTATTGTGGCCAAAAATTCTACCATTAGGCATCCAGCAATGAGCCTTTTCACCCTTAGTTAGGCTGGCCCTTGCACAATAGACTTGTATCCAAGTTTTATACTTCATATAGAATCTGGAGACTCACATATGAAGAATCTCACTGTCCCCAGAAAATCTCTCTTCAACTTTGCATTGGATTTCCTCCATCCCAGTGAACACTTTCAGTGAACATAAACTCCCTCTTTTAAGCACTGACTGGCATTTATGATCTGAGGGTCACTAAACAAGATTTTTTTGTATTATTATACATTGAATGATTTTCCTGTATGGAAAGGAGCTCCTTGTTAGAAGAATCATATTTTACTGTAGTGAATTTTTTTTAATAGCAAAAAAGTAGTTACCAGTTTATCTATCCTAGAATCTTAACCTAGAGGGTCCTTCTGTGGATTCCTTGATTGGGTCAGGGAGTATAGAGTCACTTCTTTATGTTTCTGGTATAGAGTATTTCTCTATACCCCAATGGAGTGTTTGTGGAGGATCTAGCATGCCACTGTACCCCCACAATTATCTTATCAGTGCCTAAGGTATTTTGCCCTGCCCTCTGTATTTTCTCCTTCTTCATATACTTTGCAAATTTATGCCTCAGTATTCTGACAACTGTGAAATCTCCATCATCTATTTGTAATCTCTAGCACGTAGATCCTTGACCTAATCTGGTGGTTTTCTATTCTTTGTTCTCTTTGATGCCATGTCTAGTTTCATTATAAGCACCACTGGGACTGTGTAATGTCTAAATGCTGGGCTTCTACCATTCTTGATGATAAAAAGTTGGGTTTTTTTTCCCCCTCCAATAAAAATTCTTATAGATCTGTTACATTTTCCTCCTTTTTACTGTCTTCTTTCTATTTTCATCCTTATGCATTATTCAGATGTCTTGCTTAGTTGGGTCTCTTGCCAGGATTTCTTTAAATTAGTTTTAGACTTCGCTGCTTTCTCTCTGTTTTATGAGCTATTCTCCAAAGGATAAGTGGTCAAAGGATATGAACCAATAATGTTCAAGATTACAGGTCTTAACAAACATAAAAGATGGTTGAATAAATTATAACATAATTATATTATTTACAACAGAAAAAGTGAAAATGAGAAAAAGGAAGACATACAGAAGTGATACTGAATGAAGTAAGCGTAACTAGGAAAATAACATTAAAAATTTCTTTAATAATTTAGATGAACAATAAAATAAAGCCACAGGCAGAGTGATGCTGCTCAAGAAAAGCAGTAAGGAAATGTTCAACCCTTCTTTCCTTGGAGAAAAGAGAAATTATGGTAGCAGAATGCTGAATGAGCTATCATGTGTGATTATTGCATTGGTTGGTTCTGATTGTTTTATCTTTTTCCTTTTCTTCCCTTTTTCTTTTGAGAGTTGGTCTCCCTTTCTTAGCCAAGATTGAAGTACAATAGCCACTAAGAGGCCCAATTCCACTGATGATAAGGACAGGAGCTTTGACTGCTCTGTTTTAGACCTGGGCCAATTTGCCTCTCCTTAGGCAACCTAGGAAAACAAGCCTCCCTGCCTCCCCATGCAGTCCTCCCCAACCAGTAACCATATTGGTGCTCAATTTAGCACTCTATTGATTCTGACCATAAAGAATTGTAGAACTCCTAAGATCAAGTGATCCCCCAGTCTTAGCCTTCCCATAGCAGGGATCACAGTCATGTGCACTAAACCTAGTCAGGTAAAATATCTAAATGATAATCTAAAGTGACTATGATGTAAAAATTTTAAAAGCATCAATAAAACTTAAAAGAAACAAAGACTATGTATCTAACAAGGAAAATGTAGCAAACATTCAATAAATGTTGATGAGCTATCACTTTACCCAGTATCAAACTTTCAATTTAAATAAGTGGAAGAACCAAGAAGCCCATTAGAAGAAAGTATTTTACAACTTTTGATAATAATAGATTATTGTTGCCTTGTTCAGGTAACTCAATAAGCAATGTATTAGTATCAGGATTCTTACTGCAAAATATGCGACAATATAAAATGCTATTGAACATTAAAATGCTATTGGCCACTAATTTCTCAAAAATTCACATCCAGAATTTTTGCCAGTGTTTCGGTGATTCATAATCCTATGATTTGGACATTCTTATTTGTTAAAGATTCCTCTTGTCCTTCCCCCAAGCATGTAATCATGAGCTAAAGCAATATCAAACCAATGGGATTTGTTAGTCCACTTCCACTCACCACCCTTATAATTTTCAGGACCAAATGGATCTTTCATAGATAAGCATTCAACAATATTTTGTTTTCCCCTTTAGAATACAAGATTCTTCACAAAGGGACTTTCATTTTATATTTTTATGCCTTGCATTTAGTGCAGTGACTGCCACATGGTGCGTAACTTCATTAATATTAAAATAATCTTACCATTCTTTCAAAAATAAACTAATATACTCATTTTGTTTCATAAGCATTGCATTCTCCATGACTAATCCATAGCAGGGTTTACATTTGCACAAGTCAGTGGGAGTAAATTGTATACATGAGGTTTCATTTTTTTTAATGTAAATATATTTTTTGTTGATATCTCTAGCTTTCATAACATCTCTAGATTGATAACATCTGCTCCATTTAGATTAGGTTATTTTTTCCCTCAAAGTCAACGAAACTGTACTCAAAATTCAATTACTCCAGGGTACTAAGGTACAAACCATTTAAGTAGCTTCCTAGTCATCTAAACACAAAAGTCTAGCAAACAAGAAGTTCTCAGGAGTTGGAATAGAGTCGATCTTGACACAATTTGCTCACTAAAACTACCACCATGGCAAATTCAGAGGCCAAGAGACTTTGCCCAACTGAATCAATGCTGAATATTATTTCAGAGATATTTTAAAACAGTTTCTTTTTGTTAAATGTTAAATGAGACATAAACATCTCATTTTCTTCCAATCTGGGCTTTAACTACTGGACCAGCCTGAGTTAATCCTGACCCATATTAACATACATTTGATTTATTCCTTCCTCTTCTTACCTAAGAGCTATCTTTCATAAGAATAGAGATAAAATTTCAGAAAAACTAAAGAATACATTTTTTAAAAATCTGTTATTATATAGTGTTCTATACTCACATCCTTCTATCTCTTTAAACAACTAAGGAGCATGGGAAAAGATGCCTTCTCATATCTCTTTCCTGGGATCAAATGTGATCATTTTCATGAGTAATCAATTTCCTCTGTTTTGCTGTTGAACATTTCTTTTACATTGTTGTTGTCATTGTGCATGCTGTTTTCTAGGTTCCATTTTCTTCATTCTGTATCATTTCTGATGTCTTCCCATTCTTCTTTATATTCCCTATATCTTGTTCAACATTTCTGAGTACAAACAATCATATTTTTAACAGTCTCGACTTTTTTCATTTTCATTTTCTTATTAGTGAACCTCTACTTTATTTCTGGGACTCTGCTTCTACAAAAAGTGCCTTTATTACAAGTTTGGTGCAAAGGAGACACTGTTCAATATATAGGTTACTTCTTTGAAGTATATGTCTAGAAAAGAATCTCTGGGTCAAAGAATAGCCATTTCCTTGCATAAATCCAGTTGTTTCCAAAATGAACTAATTTACAGCTCTACCAGCATTGCTACAATACTGTCTTTCCACAATCTCTCCAACAATTATTACTGACAGTTTTTATCACTACCAATGTCCTGGGTGTGAGGTGAAATAGAAGGGCTTTAATTTATATTTGGAAATAGTACTTTCAAAATATGGTCAAAAGGAGGGATGATTATACTTGTCTTCTTTCTTATCTTTAGTAATGCCATGTCTTTCAATTCACGGATCTCATATTCATTCACCTAAAGATGTTTTATAAGCCTCAGAACTCTTTTTCTTCATGTTGCTGGTCGTGTACTATATTAAAATTCCAAGTAAATAAAATCACTCTGGTTTTTCCCTCTTTCTTTGGATAATAAAAAGAAACAGAAAAGTAATGATTACCATCTGGTGGGAAGTAAGGGGAACGGCAAGACATGGGTCCTCCAAATTTAGACAAGCAGGACATGGACCAGGAGAGGAGATTGTGATTGGGAGGCGTGAAAAATGGTATCTTCTGATGGCTGCAAAATACATAACCTAACGAACTAACAATAAAGGTCAAAAAAGAGCAGCAGTAGCAAATGAGGAAGAAAAAGAAGTAGGGAATTATGAAATCTGCTAAATGCTAGCTCATAAGTGAACTTCAGGAGAAGTGACAAAGCAAAGGTACCCAGAGGAGCTATGGAGAAGAACACCAACATGAAAAAAGTACCTGGCAGGAACCCTCCTGGAGAACAACCGAGAAAAATACTGTGATAAACCATTACAGGCCTATAAAAAAAGGTTTGTTTTCTGGCAGGTGGTGAAATTTTTTTATGGCCCCAGATATGAATTCTCCTTTGACCTGTAAATAAATCATTTATGCTTTTTGAGTCTTGTGAACCCGTATGCTTGTAAGGAGAGTTGAAGGCTACCCTATGGGGTAGAGGCATGTCAAATACTAAAGTTTCTGGATCACGTAAGAGGTGATAAGGATGCAGAAGTAATAAGTAATACACCAAAGTATACTCAGGCCCTTTCTGTCAGGAGTTTTCAAGGGTTTTGTACACATACACATAAACATATGCAAGCCAACACACATATAGCTGCATAAATTTGGAAAATTATGTTACTTTTAAGGGATCTAAAGCGGCTTGCTGCCTCAAAAATATCTTATTACTATCAGAGTTCTTCCACTGAAGAGATATGCATACATACATAGTACCAGTCTCCAAAAATAGCAATTTTTCTGTTGGTTGACTGAATGACTTATATTTTGACAAATATTAAATTGAAGTCTACTAGCCAAAGACAATGTCCTAATAGGGTGTTCATTTTCTTTTGGTGGTAAATGGTGGACTTATTTATGTCTTTAGAGTTTGGGTAAAAAACTGCATTACTTAAAGAAGTCAAATAAACAGCATACTTCAGCCTTGACTTTTCCCTGTTAAGAATATTAAGTGACCCCCTGGGTAAAAAGAGCCCTCTGGGAAGTTCTTTTTTTTTTTTTAATATATAGATATTCTTTTTTTATTTTTAGTTTTTTTTTATTTTTATGTATTTATTTATTGCTTTTTGGAGGGCAATTGGGGTTAAGTGACTTGCCCAAAGTCATACAGCTAGTAAGTGTGTCAAGTGTCTGAGGCTGGATTTGAACTCAGGTCCTCCTGACTCCAGGGCTGGTGCTCTACTCACTGTGCCACCTAGCTGCCCCTGGGAAGTTTCAAGGTATCTCAGAAGCCCCAGTTCAATTCTTAGGGCCATCTTTATATGGTCTTTATATATTACTTCCACTTCCAACCACAATTTCATAAGAGAAAAATTATACCAGTTCACAGTGTCTTGCCCAACAACAATCTACCACATGTCCTTTGCCACCTGTGGCCTAGGTGATCAAGGTCACCAATTTCAGCCGTAGTCTAAATCATATTCCTTTACTCTTGCATCAAAGAAATAAGACACTATGTACCTACTTACTCCTTCCTGGGCTACTGACTCTTCCAGTGCCCACTGCCCACCCTACTTTGGCTCATGTCAAATCTACTCTCTGGGCCAACAATGCCTCTCTTCCCCCTTATTATTTGGGATGCTTCTTGGTAGTCAGGACACTATGGTGCTTGCTTCCCTCTCTGCTTTTCCTAAACTAGGTCATTTCAGTCTCATACTATTGATTAGGAATTATCCTAGGAAAGAGTTTTCTTTTATCTGACTGAATAGATGACTCTAGAGCAACCTTCCTAATGCCACAATCCTTTAATACTTTTATGTGGGTGTATCTGCATGTGGGCGGATCCACCTGGAAACAGATAGAGGAGCGGTGTTTCGATTCCTAAGACAATTGGAAATGTGTTTTCAGATGGTCTTTGGTGATCCCTGTGAAAGGGTTGTTTGACCTCCAAAGGGGTCACAACCCACAGATTGAGAACCACTGCTCTAGAGTCTAACAGTTAAGATAAAAAATAGAGGTTCAAGTGAGCACAGCTTTCCTAGTCCTTCTCCTATCAAAGTTGCTAAGTGATACTAAAGTTAGGGGCTCTTTTTTGTGTGTCATGGATCCCAATGACAGGCTCATGAACGAAGCCTATGATCCATTCTATGAATAATGTTTTTATACACATAAAATGAAAATTGAAAAGGAAACCAATTACACTGAAATACAGTTATCAAAATATAGTTTTTAACAGTTCCACAAGAATTTAGATCCAAAGAAAATAGAGAGCATTACATAATAGGTCACTTTGATCATATAAAATTTAAAAAGTTTTGCACAAACAAAACTAATGCAAATTAAAAAGTAAAAAAAAAACTGGGGAAAAACACTTTTGCAACAAGTATGATAAAGGCGTCATTTCTCAAATATTTGGAGAACTGAGTGAAATTTAGAAAAAATATAAGTTATCCCCCAGTTGATAAATGATCTAAGGATATGAACTGGCAGTTTTCAGAAAGAAATCAAAGCTATCTATAGTCATATAAAAATGCTCTAACTCACTATTGATTAGAAAAAGGCAAATTAAAAGAACTCTTGATAAACCACCTAACAGCTATCAGATTGGCTAATATGACAAAAAAGGAAAACGATAAATGTTAGAGGGTATATGGGAAAACTGGGATGCTAATGCACTGTTGGTGGTGTTGTAAACTGATTCAACCATTCTGGAGAGCAACTTGAAACTCTGCCCAAAGGGCTATAATACTGTCCATACCCTTTGATCCAGCAATATCACTGCTAGATTTATATCACAAAGACATTGGGAAAAAAAAGAGGGTGGGGGAAGACCAATTTTTACAAAAATATTTATAGCAGCTCTTTCTGGTGGCTAAGAATTGGACATTGAAAGGACACCCATCAAGTGGAGAAAGGCTAAACAAACTGTGGTATGTGATTGTAATGTAATATTACTTTTACATGAAATGACAAGCAGAAAGATTTCAGAAAAACCTGGAATGACTTACAAGAACTGACACAAAGTGAAGTGAGCAGAACCAGGAGAACAGTGTATAACATAACAGCAATACTGTACAATGAAGAACCATGAATAACTTAGCTATTCTCAGCAATCCAATGATCCAAAACAATCCCAAAGGACTAATGATGAAACATACTATCTGCCTCCAGAACTGATACTGTCTAAATACAGACTCAAGAATGCTATTTTTCGCTCTCTTTTTTGAGCCTTCTTGTACAAAGTGACTGATGTGGAAATGTTTTACATGATTGCACGTATAGAAACTATATTATATTGCTTACCGCCTCAGGGAAGGGGGAAGGAGGAAGGAGGAATAGAATTTGGAACTCAAAACATTTTTAAAAAGTTTATAAATTGCTTTTACGTGTAATTGGGGAAGAAAATGAAATATTATTTTAAAAAAGTTTCACAAATTTTAGGATAAGAATCCGTTTCCTAAGGTATAAAGCAGCCCTCAAAAAAGTTCTACTGTGATCTAAGAAAACCCAGTTCAGTGCTGCAGATGGTAAGAAGGGCCCATACCTGGGCCTCATATCAACAATAGGAGGAAGAAGGGTAAGGAACGTGTATTAGCATCATGAAATAATATGATGTCTATATGCAATATTGGAGTTGGGGGGACCAGGGGAGAGAAGTAATTGGATTCTGCTGCTTTGTCCTATAAACTGAGAAATTTAATGATTTCCACGGAAGGGATGAAAACAGTCTATGCCCTGAAGGAAAAAGGACCACTATAACAGCAAAGCACCATCAAGGGATTTGCCTTCCTCAAGAGAACATGACATTGGTAGAGCCTAATCATATAGCTTTGAGCCAGCTCTCTTAAGTCCAGATTGAACGTGACAAATGATCCACAAGCCTACCTGTAGTAGGAGAATCTATAATCAACAATCCTCATCTAGAAGAGACATGACTCCTCTAGGAATCAAACTTAGGTTCCTTCAAATATATACTCCTATTGAAAGATATGCTGTAAACCAGTGGTGTCAAGCTCAAATGGATCCATTAAGTGACTTGCCCAAAGTCACATGGCTAGTTTTTGTGTCAAGTGTCAGGCTGGATTTGAACTCAGGTCCTCCTGACTCCAGGGCTGGTGCTCTATTCACTGCTCCACCTAGCCACCCCTCATTTGCTTTTCTTGTCTGCAAATAATCCTATTCCTTCTTAAAGCCTTGTGAATCTTTGTGCTTCTTAAGAGGAGTTGATGACAACACTTGCACTAGAAGGCACTCACTACATCTCCAACATAGGTCAAGTTACTCTTTATTCAGGCTCATCTACAAATGAGAGAATTGGACAAAGTGGCCTCTGAGCTTTCTTTGGAGTAGTTAGGATGCTTGATGCCTGACATGGAGGTAGGAAGATGTGACTTCAAATACTGATTCAAGTCTGCTGAAATTCCCAGAATATCTGTGTGGAGGCAAATGAGCCAGAGAAGTTGATGTTTCTACAGTATATCCACGCCTCTCACATCAGAAGAGAGCCTTTGACACATGGATATGCCAGTAGAGTGTAAATTCTTGTAAGATTTGCCAAAGCAGAAATGCTTCAAATATAGGCTTCAGGATCATCTGTGCATTTGTTTTCCAAGGGCCAACTAAGATAAATTCCAAGAGAACTAATGATAATGTATTTTAGCCACAGTAATTCATGAAAGTTCTCTAACATGACAGAGAAGGGTTGTTCTCCATGTAGGTAAAGAGGGCCTCCACATTAATTAAATCATATAGCTTTTGAAGTACTGACAATTTTTTAATCCCAAAGTAATTAACAGGAAATATTTTTTGCATCAAGAATCTTCAACTCAGCATTACACTATCTCAAAGTCAAATATAAAATCTATCCCATTCTTGACAGACTGTGATTTTATAATTCTGACAGGAATACTGACTTAGAAAAACCGTAAATAAACTTTTCTATGTTATATTGTATTTTTTTGTTTTGCTAAAAATTCTCAATTACATTTTAATCTAGTGCAGCTCACACTTGGGTTTGACATCTCTACAAATTCTAAGTCTTCTTACAAGTAATCTTGATCTATCCTCCAAAAAGTTAACTAAAATGCATTTGTCAATCTGTGTTTTAATCCTACCCTTTTCTGTCAATAAGTTTAAAAAAACCAAACAAACACAAAATCTTATGACCCTCAAGAATAGCACTATTAGGGGCAAGTAGGTGGTGCAGTGAATAGAGTACCAGTCCTGGAGTCAAGAGGATCTTAGTTCAAATGTGGCTTCAATCACTTGACACTTACTAGCTGTGTGACCTTGGGCAAGTCATTTAACCCCAACTGCCTTGCCTTCCCCCCTCAAAAAAAAAAATTAGAATTTGGGCATTTGGCAGACTAGATTCTAAATATCTTGGGTTTATGTTTACTTTATCCACATGTTATTTCGGTTCAAATTTATCTTCAGCACAAGAAGGCTACATTTTCTTGTCAGCCTCCACACAGAAACCCCCACCCCTTCCTATTTACATTTTAGTTGCCTCCCTTGTAGTCCTTCTCTAGTTCCATTGAGCTTTGCCTGAAGTGTAGCAAAGTGTAGGTCAGACAGTAATCCAGGTGCAGACAAACCAGAGATTCAAACAAGGGTGAAATAACATTTTCAGTGTTGGCTCTAAAGCCATAATGATTTTGAGCAACATTCCATGTAAATTTGTAGCTACCAAAGATCAATTCACAAATATTCCTCAATCCCTCCCTTTGACAAGTCCTAAGCATATATTGGATTAGTTTTCTTTAAAGGTCAATATGTTCCTTGAGAATGAAGAGTTTCAAAAATTATGAAATGGCTATCTCACATCCAAGGAATTAACGTATAGATTACCAGGTGTTGTATATGCAACGTCACAGCAAATTGGTCTTATCAGGAAAAATGATCAAGAATGGAAGAAATGTGAGCTATTCCTAGAAGCCACTTAGCTCAGAGGCTAATCTCCTCACATAACAGCAGGCATTTATTAAATGCCGACTATGTACGAGCTACTGTGGGAGATGCAAAATGAAATAAGACACGGTCTCTTCTCTCAAGGGGCTCATGATACAGTAAGCCTCTTGAACGTGATCGGATATAAAATAAGAATATGATATTGGAATTGAATAAGTGGATAGGAGAAGTATAAACAGAAGGCTAGGTGAGACTTGAGAAGGAGGACCAAATTTCCAGCTGGGGTACAGGAGAAAAATTTATGAAGGAGGCTGATCATGTAATGTTAAATTAAATCCTCTGATTTCTAAGGCTAGCCTACCCTTGTCTCATCCAAATTTATTTTTTTGAGTGTCTGAGTGAAAAAAAAAAAAGAGCCTGAAGCTTTGAGCCTGTGAGCATTTATTTTCTAATAGCCAGATGTCTTGTAGACAGATGATGTTTCAGCAGGCAGAACATTAGATCAGGATTATGACATTTGCTTCCCCATTCTGCCTAATCCATTCTCTTGGAAGAGGAGGAGGAAGACTAGATTGATTATAACCTCTTATTGGGAGAGGAGATTAGTTGAGGGTTGTCCGCAAAAGCTAAACCCTTAAGTGAAAGAAAAATGACAGAAAAAACACACTTGGTTCGGTGTTATTGAGCACCAAGACTGTCAAGGTTCCAGGCTTCAGAAATGCGACAGTATCCTTAACTGGATATGTACACAACTGAATTTTAACAGACATTTTTTGAGCACATTAACATATTACAGGATGTAGATGAAGGACAAAAATGAAACTCTTCCTCCCTTAAAGAAGCTGATATTCTTTTGGGAGGCCAGGGCATATACAGAAAAGTATAAGACAGTAAAGAGTGACACAACAAAAAAAGGAAGAGATCAAAGTGTTCTGCATTTAAGAGATCACTAGCAGCTGGGGGAATTAGGGAAGGCTGGAGCAGGAAAGAAGTACTTAACCTTATCCTTGAAGGAAAATGATTCTGAAAGGTGAAGATGAAGAGAGAATGAATTCCAAGTATGGGGATGAATTGAGTAAATGCATGAAGAGGGAGAACGGAATGCAAAATTGAGGGAACAGCTAGTTGGCCAGTTTGGCAAGAACATAGAATGCACTAAGGGATCAATATGAAATTAATCTGGAAAGTTAGATTGCAGTCACATTGTATAAGGCTGTAAATGCTAGAATGGGGATATTTCTATTATTTAGAAGAGATGATAACCCTGGGAATTTTTCGAGAAGAGGTATGAGATGGGGGGACATTACAAATAGTACAGGTCACAGGTGCACAGCACCTGGTGAACATGTGAGTTGACAGAAATGGACAAAAGCAAGAGATGCGGAGTGAGAATCAACAGGATTTGGGGCAATTAGTTGGCACCGACCCTGGAATCAGGAGGACCAAAGTTCAAATCCAGCCTTAGACACTTGACACTAACTGCGTGACCCTGGGCAAGTCACTTAACCCCAACTGCTTTACCAAAAAAAAAAAAAGGGGGGGGAGGGGGAGAGGGAGGGAGAGAGAGAGAGAGAGAGAGAGAGAGAGAGAGAGAGAGAGAGAGAGAGAGAGAGAGAGAGAGAGAGAGAGAGAGAGAGAGAGAGAGAGAGAGAGAGAGAGAGAGAGAGAGAGAGAGAATCAACAGGTTTTGGCACCTGTTAAGATATGGGAGAAAGGGAAGAGCAAAAGGTGACTCTGAGGCTACAAACCTAGATCAGTCAATAAACATTTATCAAGTGCCTACAATGGATAGCTAAGGACAGCTAAGTAGAACAGTGGATAGAGTGGCAGGCCTGGAGTCAGGAAGACTCATCTTCCCGAGTTCAAATCTGGCCTCTGACACTAGTCCTGTTTGCCTCAGTTTTCTCATCTATAAAATGAACTGGAGAAGGAAAGGGCAAACCACTCCAGTATCTTTGCCAAGAAAACCCCAAATGGGATCATGGAGAATTGGACATAACTGAAAAACAATTTAAAAACACCACCTATGGGCTGCTAGGTGGCGCAGTGAATAGAGCACCGGCCCTGGAATCAGGAGGCCCTGAGTTCAAATCTGACCTCAGACACTTAACACAAAACTAGCCATGTGATCTTGGGCAAGTCACTTAACCCCAATTGCCTTACCTTCCCTTTCCAAAAAGGTGCCAGGTACAGCGCTAAGAGCTGGAGATAAAGAATGGTAAAAGGCAGTTTCCGTTCTCAAGGAGCTCAATCTAATGAGGGAGACAACAAGCAAACAACTGTGTACAGGGTGTCCCTAAAGTCTGGACACATAAGAAACCTCACTATGCATATTTTCAAGAAATGAAACAAATGAAATTTTCAGCATTTTATTTAATTAGCATGAATGAGATTTCATAGGAAACACATGGGAAATCTCATTAATTAATCTCATTAATATGGAAAATAGTCCCATAGCTAACGAAAGTTTTTATTCCATATGAAGTTGTCATGGCTAAAATGTATGTTAATTGGGGCGGCTAGGTGGCGCAGTGAATAGAGCACCGGCCCTGGACTCAGGAGTACCCGAGTTCAAATCCAGCCTCAGACACTTAACACACACACAAAAAAAAAAAACTAGCCGTGTGACCTTGGGCAAGTTACTTAACCCCAACTGCCCTCCAAAAAGCAAAAAAATAAAATAAAATAAAATAAAATGTATGTTAATTAAATAAAACGTTGAAATTTTCATTCATTTCATTTCTTGAAAATATGCATAATGAGATTTATTATGCATTCAGCCTTTAGGGACACACTGTACAATCATTGGATAAACTGCAGGTCAACAGAGGAAGACACTATCACATAAGAGAATCAGGAAAGGCTTTTCCTGGGGGGGACATGAAGTGAGGCACGGGAGCCAAGAGGCAGAGATGAAGAGAAAGAACATTCTGGGCATGGGGGACAGGAGTTCGAATTCAGCCTCAGACACTTACTAGCTCTGGGGCTTCCAGCAAATCACTTAAATCTGTTTGCCTTGGTTTCCTCATCTGCTTGAGCTGGAGAAGGAAATGGCAAATCACTCCAGTATCTTTGCCAAGAAAATCCCAAAATGGGGTTAGGAAGAGTAGGACATAACTGAAAGCAGTGAATAAAGACTGACAACTGTTATACAATTTATAATCTTAAAAAACTGCCTTGGATTTGCCTACAGTCAGAGAGCCAGTATGTGTCAGAGGTGAGATCCCTCTAATACATAGTTTTTTCCTGACTAAAATCATACAGATGATAAAGAATTTATATTTACAGAAAATACAGTGAGAGAATGCTTTCAGTAGTTTACTTTTAGTAATTAAAGGTTTTTCTAAGTTATCAGTTTCGATTTCTCCTGTCCCTACACAAACCAAAACAAAAATTAAAGATCAAAACTCAGCCAAAGCCTTCCTTTCTATACTTTAATCCCCCAAAAGCCTTTCCAAAAGAGGGCCCTCTCTTCAGGGCTTCTCTGAGAAATGTTTAAAAATGGGCCTAGGGTGGAGAGACCCCATTTTAAACTTGAGACCCCAAAGACCATAGCACACCAAATCCTTCAGTCCTCTAGGACAGGGGTGGATAATTTGCAGCCTTGAGAACACATGTGGCTGTCTATGTCCTCGAGTGCAGTCCTTTGACTGAATCTGAAAGTCACAGAACAAATATCCTTAATAAAAGGATTTGTACTGTAAAACTTGGACTCAATGAAAACACCACACCCAAGGACCTAGAAGGCTACATGGGGCCTCAAACCTCTGCTCAAGGATCTCTCCAGGTCCAAATTTGTTGCTTCCATGGACAAAAGACACACATCAAAATTTAACCTGCGTTATTACATTTTCTACATCTTTTTTTTTTTTAAGAGTAGACAATTAACCAGAGGATAAATCCAACCTAATTTGTAGTGTTTGCCAATTTCCCAAGTGTAAAGGCTCACACTGAAAATGTAACAAGCTCTTTGCTGGTTCAGCTGACTATGGCACACTTTTTTTTTCCTTTTTTTCCATTTCCACCTTGTATTTATTTTGAATATATCATGTATAAACTTATGTGTATATATGCTATCTTCCACAATGGAACTTCATTTCCTTGAGATAGGGACGATTTCAATTTTGTCCTTGTATCCTAAATGTTGACCACAATGTCAGGCATAAGCTAAGAGCTAATTAACATACACCCAGTAGTTGCTAGATTGAAAAGAGAAAAAAAAATGAACCCTTTAAACAAAAATAAAACTATGCATACAGAGAGATAGCATTATGATTGAATTATAAAATTTAAGATAATGTAAATCCAAGCCATGGATGTCGTTCTCTACATCTCCAGCACTTAGCACATATATGGTTTAACACAAAGTAGGGTTTTCAATGCCTGCTGACTGTAAGTACAGAGACAAACTTTCTGTGTAGTCCTCACTCCTGCCCCTCTCACGCACTGGAAAAAGGCAGAGCCAGAAGATCCCGGACCACCCTCTCTCCTCCAGAGTCAGCTGAGCACTGGACTTCGTCCTCTCACCTCCTCTTTCCTCACTCTCCCTCCTTTCTGCTCCCTTCATTTATCACCAGCACGCATTCTGGACTCTCCATTTTGACTCTGAAACCAGTTCATCTAAGATCATGGCTGGAGACCAGCGACTCATAAAGTGGTAGAACCCTCCACACCTGGAGCCCCTCCCCGTAATTGACTGGCTCCTCCCAGAACCTTGGGAGTGCAAAGAACAGTTAAATATATCTGTTCCTCCCCCATTCTCAGCTACCTTTTCTTTATTGTCTTCCTCAATTAGAATGTAAGCTCCTGGAGGGCAGGGACTTTTTCTTTCTTTTATTTGAATATTTCTAGCTCTGGGCGGGATGCACCCAGTGTTTAATATATGCTTACTGATTGCTTCTCTCTCTTTGTCCCCAACTGGGAAAAGGTACTTGTTCATCTACCCGCACCAAAACAGAGATAGGGAAGGATTTAGACCTCTAGGAGGAAAAAAAGAGCTATGGGAGGTGATTTTAAGATTCTCCGCTTTTTTTTGTTTAAATGAGCCCCACCACATTGTTAATAGAAGTAAAATAAAATCAAAAGTTAGCTTGATATTGTCCTCCGGTGACTTTTTTTTTTTTTTTATAATAAACCACCAGCCAGAGAATGGAGGGTTCCAGCAATTATACCTTTTAGAATCAACACCTCTATAATCCTCCTTCCCCCTCCCCCCAGATGATCATTATACACAAAGAAATACATTTGTCTGAAATGAACCACGCATATTTGTGTGAAGGAGAAATCATTTCAAAAAAGCAAATTAAACATGAATGACAGGAATTTAAGAAATACCACCCTCTTCTGAGCCCCAGTAAACATGGCCCGCCTTACTTTGTTATACGAGGACCTGAGGCAGGTGGGGAAGTCTCTATCAGGCCCAAGCTCAAGTACCCAAATTCCATGTCCACCTTCCTTTTTGGCACCACCACTTCCCTTGGTTCTGTCTTATACTTTCCTTCCAACTTCTCCATCTCCTTCAAACTTTGGGGTACGGAACAAGGTTGTGCTGAGTAATCCCTATACATTCTGGGGGCCTTGACTAGGAAGTTTGGCAAAAACTCCAAGTCCTCTCCTTCTGGCCTGTGTGCTTTTAATTCAAGAGGCAAGGGGTCTGACCTTGCTCTTGGAGGATAAAGCTAGTGTATGATCACAACAGGTGAAACCTGACAAAGCTTCCACTCTTCTGACATAGTCTTCAAGAACCCAGGGCTCCCTCCACACCACCATGAGATAAAAGAATAGGACTTTGTGGATTGGTCTATTAAACTGTATAATCCTAAAATGGAGACTTGATTATGATATTAAATTTAAGAGAACCTATTTTGGGGTTGTGAACAAGGTTAGATACACAAAAATAGAAGTTCTAAGTCTTTATAGAATCATATTATTTTTGAGCTGAAGTAGACTTTAGTGATTGTAGTCCAATGGCATGGTTTTTGAAATGAGAAAACTGAAGACCAGAGAATTTAAATGACTTGCCTAATGTTATATGTCACCATCCAACAAAGTAAGTCACAACATTTCTTCCTCTATCACACAGCAAAAGTTTTAGGATAGGAAATGAAGGGATGTTTTTCCCTTGTCATTGGTTTCCTTAAATTCTTCCACCCTTCACAAATTTCTGGGATAATTCTCTAGTGGTCATAGAACCAGCCTTCTCATTGCACAGGTGGCCTTACCAGGCTCCTAGTAAAATTACCTGGGGACTTTGGCAACAAGGGTGGCCAAAAATCTCTGCTTGAAAGGTCCTAGTTATTATACTTTTTTTTTAATGAACTAGATTGACACACTTAATTTTTCAAACTGAGTTATATTATCCTTATGACTATAAAAAGCATGTTAAAATAAGGTATTTTTATGTTTGAGATTCCATTGAATTTCAAATATTCAAGTATTCTCTCCCAGAGGACTTTGGAACAATGATTACTTTAAAACCTCCAGTGACCATATAATGACAAACTCATACAAGGTACAGTATGATTGCTAAGTATTGATGACATGAAATAGAAACTGAAATATCCACGATCTAAATGACCTCTGGTGAATTGGACCAATACCAAAAAAAATGTGTTTTGCCAAGGATCATGTTCATTGTGTGCTTAGAGTGAGACAGGTGTTTCCTGTTCCAAGTCACATGGTGTAGCCCTAAAGATTAGCCACAGGGAATCTAGCTAGTTCATTTAAGAAGGGGGAAAAAAATCTAATCCAATTTGCCCACAGTCATATAGACATAGCCTTGGGCTTAGATTTCAATATATACAAATTATGAATTTTATTCAGCTAGATTTTGTCTTGCTTTGACAGTATTTCACAAAAATCATAGTCTTAGAATTGAAAGGGATGTTACAGGTCCTTCCTAGTCAAACTTCACACCCTGTAGGATTATCCCATAACATCCTTGTCATATGGTCACCCAGACTGTGCTTGAACACTCTAAGGGAGTTTGGGGAGGCAGTTTTGGTGGACAACTCCAAAACTAGATTTCAAGAATCATTCTCATACATTCAAGAAGCAAGGGTAACCACTGTCTCTGGGACCACATAGGCTACATCTGATCTTAAGTGGCAGCCTTATCTTTCTATTTGACCCTTTATTATCCCTGCCCAAAGTTTACTCTGATTCTCTTATCACTTCTATAAAATTTGTATCCAAGTTTTCATAAATGTAAGTAACAGGATTCTAAGGTCCTGTATAAACACTCAATGTAATAAATGGTACCAAGCATAGGAAAGTCTTTATATACTGAATATATACTAAGTACTAGAGAAAATGCAGAAGATTCAAAGGACTTAGAAGAGATCAGAAACAAATATAGGAAAAAAAAAAGTTAGAAGACTTTTAAGTAGCCCATAAGTAATTGATATTATCCTCTGTTTTCTAATAATTTCAGTTTTTCCTTGTTGTTGTTCAGTTGTTTCAGTTGTATCTGACTCTTTGTGACCGTGTTTGGGATCGTCCTTGGCAGGTGCTGGAGTGGTTTGTCATTTCTTCTCCAGCTCATTTTACAGATGAGGAACTGAGGCAGAGTTAAGTGACTTACACAGGGTCACACAGTAAAAAGGTGTCTGGAGTCAGATTTGAACTCAATAAGATGAATCTTCCTGACTGCAGGCCTGGTACTCTATTTACTAATGTCACCTAGCTACCATCTTTTTCCCTAGGAGCTTTGAAATCTCCAACTCCAATCAGCACTAACCCAAGGTTTGTAGTACTTTCATAAGAGAAACTAACTCTGGGGGGCCAGAAGTACAAATCTTAAAATTCTCACAAATCTTTCTTTCTCTCAGTATTTTACATAGCTCTCCTATCACTCCAGAAGCATAGTGCCACCCATTCTACCTATGTGCAATCTACATACCCTGATATCTCCTTCTGAACAAAAACCATACTTTGGAGCAAACCATACAAATTACTTACTATGGTAATAATCAGAGGCTTTTGTCATCACTCTTTCTAGTTTCTAGGGGCCACATCTTCTCTTTCCAAAGGGTACAAATGTTCTAGAAAATCCTTTGGTTTGAAGAGAAGGTTGGATCTCAGAAGTCTAAATCATTCACAAGGTAACCCACAAAAAAACCTCACTTCTCTGACTAGAAGGCCGGATTCCAGAGTAACACTACCAAGAATTTCCTCTCTCTTTTAATTAAGACTGATGTTGGTAAGAATATGGAGCTTCAGGGCAGCTAGGAGGCACAGTGAATAGAGCCCTGGAGTCAGGAGGATATGAGTTCAAATCCAACCTCAGACACTTAACACAAATCTAGCCATATGATCTTGGGCAAGTCACAACCCCAAATGCACTGCCTTTCCCCCACCAAAAAAAGCAAAAAAAAAAAAAAAAGGAAAGAAAAAGAATATGGAGCTTTTATGTGCATACTCCCATAGTGTCCTAGCTGTTGCTATTTCTTGGGCCAGGAATGTCCACCCACATTCTGCTTTCTGAATTGTGCTCAGAAGGCAACAGAAAGCAGCCAGGAACCTGAGACACAGAAACTCTCTTCTCACGTCGTCTAGGTAAACACATATAGCACACTGAGTCTTTCTACCCAAAGGCAACAACAATTTTCTCCAATCCTATCTGCTCCATTTTTGCAACTTCTCTGGAATAAAAGTGGAGATGAAAAAGTAGCTTAGATTCCTTGATGTTTTAAAACCCTTTGATATAGACTCATACCATAAGGTGATTCCTCTGAGAAGAGGCCATTCTTCCAAGAAGACAAGGCAAGCAATTCATCTTTGACATGATTCCAGTTACTAAAATCCATATCTTAGAATGGTCATCTCTAATTTTGATCACACATTTCTATTGGGAAAAAAAATTGAGCATATATTCC
This sequence comes from Pseudocheirus occidentalis, assembly GCA_028646575.1. NCBI lineage: Eukaryota > Metazoa > Chordata > Mammalia > Diprotodontia > Pseudocheiridae > Pseudocheirus > Pseudocheirus occidentalis. The sequence continues at coordinate 64,983 of JAQQSW010000012.1, read as the reverse complement.
CATTAAATTTGATTTTTAATTTACAAATTATGTTCATAGATATTTATACTAACATCTTGTACCTTACAAAATACACAAATTAAAGTTTAAAAGGATAGGGTAAAGATGAAGCAAACTACAAATCATAACATATTCATGTTCCATTCTGTTTGAAATTCTTGTTTTAATACTTTATGACACACCACTTCACAGGGCCAGTTCTAAGCTTAGTTTAGTTTTAATGTCTGTCATAGCTGAAAAAGATGCCTCATAACTATATGTAGATTAGGATGGAATTAGTGTTTTCTTGGCTCTACTAAATAATGATACTTGTTTTTCAATCCTGTCCATCATTTCTGAAGGATTTTTGTTAAAATTTGACTAACACATTTCCATCTTCCTTCCTATCAATTAAATGTTATTGCAAAATGCTACATTCTATTTTTATATATTTTAACAAATGGGTTCAAACCATCTGAAATGCTTTCTTTAAAAAAAATTATTTATTTATTTAGAGTTTTTAACATTCACTTCCATAAGATTTTGACTTTTCCCCCTTTCCTCTCCTCCAACTGCCCCAAGACAGCAAGAAATCTCATATAAGCTATACATATACATTCATATTAAACATATTTTCACATTAGTCATGTTGTAAAGAAGAATTCAAACAAATGAGAGAACCATGAGAAAGAAGAAACAAATGAGAGAAGAACAGAGAGAGAGAAGCAGAGAGAGAGCCAACAGTATGCTTCCATCTGCATTCGGACTCCACAACTTTTTCTGGATGTGGATAGCATTTTCCTTCATGAGTCTTTTGGAGTTGTCTTAGATCCTTGCATTGCTAAGGGCTAAGTTTATCAAAGTCATTGCACAATAGTGCTGTTACTGTGTACAATGTTCTCCTGGTCCTGCTCACCTACTCAGCAACAGTTCATTAAATCTTTCCAGGTTTTTTGAAGTCTACCTGCTCATCATTTCTTAATGGAACAATGACCTGCATGATATAGACTCAGGATGAAGAGCCTAGTTAATCACAGTGTGTCTAACTCTGTATTTCAAATAATTCTTATACTTTTGAAGTTTTCTGGCTAGGTTCTCCTTAGATCTAATTAGATAATATTTATTTTTACTTCATTCTCTAGACCAGAAGCAACTTGAGAAAAAATAGTTATTTTTGCCTTTCTTTGTATCTTTAGTACTTAGTACAAAGCCTGGCACACAGTAGGTGCTTAACAGATTCAAGCTGATTGATGGGCAAAAAGCTTAAAGTAGAAATAGAAGAAATGTCAGCTCTACTATTTTTCTGTGGTTCACCTGTGCTTGAATTATTAGTATTACCCTTAAATCCCAGGGTTTTGTTTTGGTTTTTTTGACAGGGAAATTTCACAGGAGTGAAGATCAATTGCAAGGCTTAGAGCATTTTATTAGGCAAAACTCTTTTACAAGTATATTGGAAAGAGTTCTGACTCTTTCTGATTAAAGAAGCATAGACTGCTTTATAGGAAAAGAATTATAGACATGCACAATAGAAAACTACCAGTTAAAAATATTCCATTATCAATAATTTCTGGCTAGACAAGGACACTGTTGCAAAGACCTCCTAAAATGTTTATGTTCTTTTCTGAGTGTCCTGATTAGTTTCAGCTGTGTAGTCAAGGGCAAGGACAACTAACTCTTAATGCTATCCCTTTGAAAGAATTTTTGAACGTCCATTTTGTAAATTTGTATTTAGTTAAAACTGGATAAAGTAATCATCAAATCCACTTAGCTGGAGACATTTAAGATGCAAAGTATGGAAAAACAAGTGAATAAGGGTATTGTAGGAGTAGCATCTACTGCACTAGATTATCTGTCCCTGCACCTCACCCCCAAACCCAAATAGCAATGAAATTGTCCTTGGAATTTAGCTGAGGCAGCTAGGCTGTGCAGCTGATCAAGTGCTGGGCCTGGATTCGGGAAGACCTGAGTTCAAATTCAGTCTCAGACATTTATTAACTGTCTGATTCTGGGCAAATCACTTAAGCCTTATTTGCCTTAGTTTCTTTATCTGGAAAATTGAGATAGCAACAATATATACTACTTGGGGCTCTTTGGGGGGATGAAATGAGATAGTAATGGTAAGGTGTATAGCATGTATCTGGGTCATGGTAAATGCTACATTAAAGCTAGCTATTATTTTTATGTTAGCTATTAATTGGTCCAGAAGACTAATGCTAAAACCATTTTTGTATCAAGCCTCACACACCAAGAACTGCCAAGAACCAGGCATGTCACCATGGCAAATGATAAGGCAGAGCAGTTGCACCCAAATGAATCAATTCTGTATCCTTGCCAAAAATCCTTTCCCTGATATTATTATAAAAACTTATATTGTGTTAAATTCCACATGATCCACAAGAATGTAATTTTGTTCCAATGTCAAGACTAGGTTAAGCTTGGTTCAAAACAATCTATATACCTCAATATATACTTTTAAACACTCTCCCCCTAGAGGTATCCTTCATAAAAAAGAATTGTAAAAGAGGGGAAAAAAACCTAAGTGGCAACACATTGAAAAAGTGTGATATGATATAGGTTATTTCACACTCAGATTTGTGTGCTTTTTTTATACAATGAGGGAAGGTCTTCCTCATATCTCCTTTTGGGGTGGGTCAATATGGTGTTTTCAGCTTTAAAAGTCCAAGAGAAATGCCAGGAGCAGAACAGATGTCAATATACAATATTTGTCAATCTAACAAAGGCCTTTAACAAAATTTGGTTGCCCAGAGAAGTTCATCAGTATTGTAAGTCAAATTTTGGACCATGCTCTTGTGTTTTCTCCCTGTAACCAATAGAGTGAAGCAAGGTTGCATGCTTGCTCCCCTGCTTTTCAGCATCATGTTTTCTGTGATGTTGTCAGATGCCTTCAAGGAAGACAAAAATGGCACAGGATGAGTTGAATATGAAGGGATGATATCTAAAAAATAAAATTAAGAGGTGAGAGAGGAATTTATTGGAGAAGAGAGGGAATGATAGATTAGGTAAATTATTTCATAAAAGAGGCAAGAGAAAACTCTTACAATGGAGGGGAAGTGCAGAAAGGTGAAAGGGAATGGGACAATCTGATTTTCATTGAATTTTGCCTAAGAAGGGAATAACATTCACACTCAAATGGGTATCTTATTCTACAGGAAAATAGGAGGATAGGGGATAAGAGAGGGGATGATAGAAGGGAAGGCAGATTGGGGGACAGGGTAGTTAGAAGCAAACATTTTTGAAAAGGGATAGGGTCAAAGGAGAAAATAGAATAAGTGAGGGGCAGGAGATGATGGAGGGAAATAAAGTCTTTCACAATATAACTACTATGGAAATGATTTGGGTAACTACACATATACAATCTATATTGAAGTGTTTATCTTCCCAATGGGGGTTGGGTGAGGATGGACGAAGGGGGAAAAAATTTAGAATCCAAAGTGTTAAAAGCAAATGTTTAAAAATTTGCTCTTCATATGCAACTTGGAAATAAGATAAACAGGTACTGGGGTACAGAAACTCATCTTGCCCTACTAGAAAGTTAGGGGGGGGAAAGGGGAGGATACAAGCGAGAACAGATTGGGGGAAGGGGTAATCAGTAAGCTTGCTATTTTGGGTGGGGTTAGGGGAAAGATAGGAAGAAAAAAACTGTAACTCAAAATCTTGTGGAAATGAATATTGAAAACTAAAAATTAAAAAAAATTAAACAAATAAAAAAGATTGCTGACCCCCTTAAAAGTTGCTTTCCTTTAAGAAAAGTGGATCAAAGAACCTGTGCTAGCAGCCATCCTTGGGTATACTAGGGTGCTTGCTAATACAGAGGCTCTGAAGGAAAGTGTCAGAGTCATTAGTCTGCCTACCAAACTGAAGGTCTACAGAACCATTGTGCTGATTTCATTGTTGTATGCCTGTGAAATCTGGGCAGTATACCAGCGCCATGCTAAGAAACAACTGAAATGCTTCCATTTGAATTGTCTTAGGAAAATACTGAAGTTAACTTTGCAAGATAATGTACTGGACACAGGTTCTTTCTGGAGCTGAACTGCCAAGCACTCAAACATTACTACAGAGAAAACAATCCCAGTGGGCTGGGCTGGCCATGTTCAAATATTAAAAGTATTGTTTGCCTAAAAGACTATTTTATGGAGAACTTAGACAAGGAAAATATTTGCATGAAGATCAGAAGAAGTAATACAAGGACACTCCCAAGGTCTCTCTGAAGAATTTTGGAATGGATTGTGAGAAATGGAGGACACAGGCACTGTCACCAGCATGGTGTGCCCACAGCAAATAAGGTGCTGCACTCTATGAGCAAAGCGGAATTGCAGTAGTTCAAAATAAATGTGAGTTGTTCAAATTTAGAGACATCTCCACTCTAAATGTTCACATGGTCTATTTTTCTGAGCTCACATTAGACACCATTAGATACACTATACCTCAGACCCAACATAATGATTCCATTTTCATCCTTCAAAAATGAAGGACAACAACCAACCTTCCCTCTTACTGTAGAGGGCACATCATCCTCCCATTCCCAGAGACTCACATCCTAGGAGTCATCCTAGATTCTTCACTATCTCTCACTTACTTATATCCAAGTTATTGGCAAGGCCCTTACTGATTTCACCTTTGCAACGTTTCCTGAATACACTTCCTTCTCTCCCGTGACACTGCCACCACTCCAGTGAAGGCCTCAGTAGAATCACTTCACTCCTTGATTACTGCAATATCTTGCTGGTTGGTCTAGCTGTCTCAAGTCTCTCTACTCCAATTCATTCTCCATCCAACCACTAAAGCAATTTTTCTAAAGCACAGGTCTAATCATGTGACACACCCCCATGGCCCTACACAATAAATTCCAGAGACTCCCTGTTGCCTTAGGGAGCAAACATCAAATGCTGTTTGGTCTTCAAAATCCTCCACCCCCAACACCATCTTTTCAAGCTTCTTATACTTTACTCTCTGAAACAGTACTCTTTGATTCAGTGACACTGGCCTCCTAGTGTCTCAGAAATAAGATATTCCATCTCTCAGCTCTGGGTTATTTTCTCTGATTTTTTTCCCATGCCTCCAACACTCCCTCCTCCACTCTACTACTCCTAATTACTAATGTCCCTGGCTTTCCTCAAGATCAACCTTCTTCTGGAAGGTTCCCCTGACTCCTTTTAATTCCAGTGTTTTCTAACTCTTAATTATTCCTCATTTATCCTGTACATAGCTAGCTTTGTATATATTTGTTTGCATGTTGTCTCCCCCATTTCATTGTAAACTCCTTGAAGGCAACTGTCTTTTGCCTCTGTCTGTATTCCCACACAAGTACAGTGCCTGGCACATAGTAGGTGCTTCATCAATTTTTATTGATTGACTGAAATCTCTTTGTTTTTGACACAAGGGCTCAGATAGTATAAAAGTGTTCAGAGACATATTTCCTTGCTCTGGTCAACCATGTGGGAGCTTTAGGCCTGGCTTCTAGCCAATTATGAATCAATGCTAAGGTCCTTATGCTATAAGATAATAAGGAGTGATCTGAGGGGCTGCTGAGCCAGAGAAGCTACTGACTCAGAGGACATACAAGAGGGACTGGTCCAGCCCTCTGCAGTGTCCTCAAGTCCTGCTTTGAAGCATGTGGACTCTTGGGCCCTCCCTTACATTTGGACTATATGGAGTCATGAATACATGTTATAACTAAGTGGGCTTTCACCAGGGCTCCTGACTGGTTTTACTTAGTTTCTGTTTTTTCCTCATTGTAACAGTAAGCAAAGTGGGATTTTTTGCTGTTTTTCTGTGCATGTTATTTAATTTCCCAGGCTCAATCTTACCTGCCTTTGCGCTGAGCCAATCAGATGTGTGCAAGTGGGCTCACTCTAACCAATCAGATATGTACATGCAGGCTCTAACCAATCAGAGGATGAGTAGAACTATGTATAAAGAGAGTCGGTGCTGACAAAGCAGACATTAAGGGAGCCGGTGTTGAAAGTTTAGTCAGCATTAAGAAGAAAATGAAGAAAAAAGACCTCTAAGAGCTGGGAGGAGACCTCTGATGGCACAGACTTAGTAAGAGAACCTCTGGACTTTGAAAACCAATAAAGCTATGGGGCAGAGACCTGCCCATGGGAGAGAGACTTCACTTGAGCCCCTTTTGAGAGCTGTTAAAGTGAACTGAGCTGTTATTACAGAGCCTCTGGACTTTGGAGATGAATTGAGATGATGGTGCTGCTGGTATGTGTCAGTATTGTTGTTGCCCTGTTAAACTTTGTTTTCACAGAGGCAGAAGCTGTAGACAGGAGCCCTTGGAGCATGCTGTCACAGACAGGAGAGCTTGAGGTAGAGCAGTCCCCTCACACTGAGACATGGAGCAGGAATAGAGTTGTCTATGTGTGAATCCAGGTGAGAGTGAGGAGTGGTCAGCCCACAAGGAAAAATGATGAGTTCAAATCTAATAAGACCATTGTCACCCTATATCCCTTGGTTCATGGATAACAATGATTGTAGAAGGGGATTGGATTTCCTCAGTGGTCCACATTTCTCTAGACCTTGGAGGCTACAGAGGGCTAAAGTATTTTGTAGTCTTCTCAGAATCTAATAGCTGCATAGAACAAAATGGGCTATACTTTTAACTTGGCAGGCTTTTACCCTTACGTGGTCTTTGGGGAAGGAATGAAAGATTTTTCTCAGTTTGGTGACAGATGACAGAACATGCCTCCATATGCATTTAGGTTCTGGGATGAGGAGGCTTTGAAATCTAATTCTTTGGTCTAGAGATAGTGGAGAAAGGAAAAAGTTGTGGGTTAGAGCATTGTTGTTTAGTGGCAATAAAAGGTTGAGGCATTGTTTTCTCATTGGTTTGGTGGCACAGAAGACTGATCCAGGGAACTAGGTTCTGTGGCAAAGAGAATCACAGCCTCCAAGACAGCCCAGAGTTAGGGCGCCTCCCTCACTGGGAGAACTCCAAGGGAGCAGAATCCACTACCTGCTGAGGCAGTCCATTCCTCTTTTGGACTACTCTAATTGTTAGAAAAAAATTTCCAACAATGGACCTACATTTGTCCCTTTGCAATTTTAATTTGTTGCTCCTAGTTCTACCTTCTTGGATTAAATGTTCTACATTTTGATGATATCTAAGAGCCCTTCATCTCTGAGATTCTATGACTTTATTACAGTAATAATTCACTTTCAAGTGCCAATTTTTTTACTTACAGAGTACGTTATACACAATAGCTCTTTTTGGACTCACACAATGACGCTATGAAAATAATTCAGATAGTTCTTCAACAGAGATGAATAATAAGTCAGCACAGATATCAGATTAAAATAGGAAGCTCTCAGAGGGTCCCCTTTCTTCTGGGGCCACCATTCAATTGAGTGCCACTTTGTGGGTTTGCTCTCTGTGCTCTCTACCTTTTTTTTTTAAACTTGCTGAGTACTTTATATACTGTGACGTTTAAAAATTTTGAGAGACATAATTTCTGGGTAATCAGTCATTTTATTAATAATGCCAGCATTTTAATAATAAGAAGTCAGTGGCACTCTCAAATACCAAGGACAATCATGGGAGCAGGCTCATGGCTTATATGCCCTTGGAAGAGGGGTGTTCCTGAGGGTGGCAATCACCTCTGATTGGTTAACAATAAGTGAGAGAATTAATGTCACAATAACCTATTCCAATGAACTTTGATTACTGATTTACTTCCAAGTTACCCTAACCTTGGGATATCTATTCAAAGAATTTCCACCCAAACCTGAGGAGAGTACAATGGCTTCCCCAACTGGGTGGGGATTGTTAAGAAAGTTAATCCAATCTCATCAGCAATGTCCTTCAAGAGACCGAACTTTTGAAATGAGCACTACAGAAAAAAGGGAAATTCTGGATCTCTCCAAATAATTGGTTATTAATAATCAGTTCTCTAAATTTTATACTTTCTTTTATGGACAATATACTTTATGTATTTTATATACAATAGTACTTTGTGTACAATAGCTTGTTTGATTAACAACAATTTTATGAAATAAGTAGTACAAATTATCCTAGTTTTATAGTTATGGAAATCAAGGCAAAAAGGTTGTGATGTGTTCAAGGTTATATGACTTAGTAAGTAGCAGATCTCATGTTTGAACATCAAGCTTAGCGCTGTTTCTATTTTGCTACATGGCCACCACATGTCCAAATCATTTTCTCTTCTTCCCAAAGAAGGGGACAAGAATTTAAGTACCTTCTTTAATCTCTCCTGCCCTGGAGGGAGAAAGAAAGAACTATATTTTTGTAAATTTTCTTCTGTAAAAAATTTACTTAATGGCCTTAAGCAATTTTTGTGACTTTCTTCAATTCAGGAGGAAATGGATTCCACATTGTACCCTGCACAGTGTTTAATTCTGGCTCCCAAGTCCAAAAATGGGGGTGTGACCGCTGTGTTCCAGAGGGCAGTGGCAGAAGCGGAGATAGCACCACAACAGTGTGTGTTTGGATCCTTAGATCCCATCAGTCATGCTTTGAGAATCTGTACAGAGTTAAGTTATTTATTGGGCTCTGTTCAGCAGGAAATGAGACTTTGAGCAGTGAATGACCTTGGCCATCCTCCCCTCTGGCAAGATGCAAGTATAAGTTTAGCAAGAAGAGGTGGAGTCTGTTTTGGGGGATGGGGGTAGGAAAGGGTAGGAATCCACACCCTCCTTAAAAATGTGGTTTGTAGGACATATTTCAAATGACCATGATCAGGAGAATCTTCCTTTATTGCGGATTAGACACATGGAAAATTTCAACTGAGTATAGTTATTTTTTCATTTTTACATACAGTTGCTCAAAGATGAATGATATGTTGTTCTCATTTTCCAAGGCCAAATTATCTTTGGGCTGTGATCAAGCATGAGAAATTTCCACCCCAAGGATAATTTTTTAGAAGATTGCACAAGCAATGGAAGTTCATAGGTAATAACATTTTTTATTAATATAAACAGGCTAGAATTTTTAGTATTTCTTACAGAATGCACTTTGTAAAATGGTTAAAGGCCAGAGAGGCAAAATGTGTAGAATGTCTCATTTCACAGGATTTTAAGCCTGAAGGATGGGAGCATTTCTCTATATTTAGTAAAATCCTTTCAATTTACTTTTTTTTAAATGATTGATATACTTTAGTTATCATCACTTTCATTTTCTAATATTCCTTAAAATACTTCTTCCCTCTCCTACCCAGAGAGCCCCACCCTGTAAAAAAATCATAAAAGAAAATAGAAAAGTAGTTCAGCAAAAGTAACAGATCTATGAAATACTTAAGAATATATGTATAAGAATGCACATACATGTGTACATATGTACATGTATATGTACATGTGAATATGTGTATATATGTGTTTGTATATGTGTGTGTGTGTGCATGTATGTGTGTGTATATATATTTGGGGACGGGTAAACAGTGCAATGGATAGAGCATTAGCCTTGGAGTCAGGAAAGCTCATTTTCCTGCGTTCAAATCTGGACTCAGAAATTAGTTGTAAGACTCTAGGCAAGTCACTGAATCCTGTTTCCCTCAGTTTCCTCCTCTGTAAAATAAGCTGGAGAAGGAATGGTGAATCACTTCAGTATCTTTGCCAAGAAAGGAGTCAGGAGCAGACATCAGGGGACTGAATCACTGGAAGCTGTGGCAGTTTCTAGACTTCTCAACTCATAAATGCCAAAGAGAAAGTAAAAGGTCTGTGGAGAAACTCTGTTGGACCTGGGTGAGAGAAAAGCACAGTCTGGTCCCTGCCCCTAGGGTGGTGGAGGTAGCAGCAGCTGCTTCTGGAGCTCCAGGCCCACAGATGGTGGTGGGGACCAAGTGGCTGATCAGGGGGCAAATGTAGGAATCTCTTAGCTGGTGTTGAGGCAGGATTCTCTTACTTTGCCCTGCTTGGATCTGGGTCATAGTCATGGGTAGCAGTCCTGGGAGTAGGAGTGTTGTTGTGGCAGAGCTTGTGGCGGCGGCCGTGCAAAGGGCATCCTACACACAGTTCTGAAGCAGGTGCCTGGAAGAAGCTATGAAAACAGCTAGGCAAAACCTCAGAAATTTGGGACACAGCACTCTGCACTCTGGAAACTGTTCTACCTTGGTAAAGAACTCAAAAGTCGAGGTGGCTAGGTGGCACAGTGAATAGAGCGCCGGCCCTGGAGTCAGGAGGACCTGAGTTCAAATGCGGCCTCAGACACTTAACACAAAAACTAGCTGTGTGACCTTGGGCAAGTCACTTAACCCCAACTGCCCTCCAAAAAAAAAAAGCAAAAAAAAAAAGAACTCAAAAGTCAAGTAATTGGCTGGAAAAATGAGCAAACAGAGGAAGAGAAATCAGATTATAGAATCGTTCTTTGGCGACAAACACTATCAAAACATAGAACCAGAAGAAGATAACAAAGTCAAGAAAGGGGTCACAAAGAGTCAGATGTGACTGAAACTACTGAACAAGAAAGTGTGTGTGTGTGTGTGTGTATGTGTGTTCTGTGACCATAGTTACCTAAATATATATTTATGAAGAAGGGGAGGGTTTTCAGTTTCTCATCTTTTTCAGGGTTAAACTTGGTCGTTACAATTTGTAAAGCCAAACATGAACAGCTCTCCAGAGGACTGTTGCTGTGAATAGCTTTAAGGTTCTGATCACATAGTACAGTGAACTCTCTATTTATTCAGCAATAAACTAAGGCAAAACATTCACAGAAACCAAAGTACAGCATTCACAATGATATAACAACTTATCACTAAAGTGGTCACAGTAGTTTTAAACAAAAGATATCATTCAGTAAATCCTTAACTCAATCATTCTTAAGGAACAATCCTCCTTAAGGGACACAAAGTACAAAGGTCAAAGTTTTTCCACCCCTGTCATTATCTTAATTTCTCAGTCAAAAAGTCTTTCTTCTTGATTAGTTTCCAAACATCCTTAACTCAATCATCCTTTAAGGATACAAGGTACAAAGTACAAAGTTCTCCCACTCTTAGGCCACAGTAAATCATGATCTTCTCAGTCAGCACTAAGTACCCAAGGAGAGGTCTTTTCATCTTGGTTCTGAGGCTGGCTCCCAGATTCCATGGTTGTTCTTCCATGGTCTCAGCTCTTCCCTGAATCCACCCAACCATCAGTACCTGGATTCACAGGCAAGGAGCTCTCCGCTCCTTGCCTAGCCCTTTGTCCAGCTCCTCATCCAGCTCCTTGTCCAGCTCCCATGCCATATTGAAGCTCCCAGTGTCCAGTCCATCTCAACTCCTTAGCAGTTTCTGTTTCTGGGAAGACAAAGCTTAACAAAGCCAAAACAGCATTCATTCACATTGCTGGCACTATCATCAATTCACTATCTGCCTGTGAAATCAACAAAGACCCATAAACAAGGTCCAAGAAGTCAAGATAAATCATCAGCATAATCCCAGAACCATTGAAACTCTTCTCCAGGACTTCTATACACAGAAAAGAAAATCCTCTTTCAGGGCTTCCAGTAAGATCCCAGGCCTTCTGTACAAACACAAATCAACACAAACAGATAAACAGAGTGCTGGCCACCACCTCTCAGTTCTGCTCTGTCCCAGCTGTGCTCGAGCTTTTTATCTGTCATTAGCTTCTTCCTGTTCTGCCCACCTCTTAGGTCCTTTCTGTCCTGTCTTCACAAGTTCTTTTTCTTAAAGATTTGATATAATCAGGGCAAGGCTCAAAGATACTTGAACTGAAACAAGGTGCTAAACAAATAACTGAAACAAGGTGCTAAGTATTCATTTGCTTTCCATTACGCAATTACACTGCATTCACATTTGTCATTCTTTCAACATATATTATTATAGTCACTTACATATTATTTTCCTGTTTCTGCTTACTTTGCTTCATATCAATTAATATGCTTCTGTGTACTCTTCCTATTCTCCATTTCCCACACTGAAGTAACATTCTATTACATTCATGTATTACAATTTCTTTAGCTATTTTCCAATAAATGGTCAAATATTTTGCTTCCAATTCAGTATTACTATACAAAAAGTGTTACTATAAATATTTTTTGTCTATATGAGACTTACATTGAGACTTAAACATTGGAACACAAAGCAATTTGTGGCACTACTGCTCTAGAAATATCTTCTCTCCCTTGCTGGTAACCCTATCCTGCTCTTTCTCTAGAATCCCACTCTCTAGAACTTTACAACTTGGAAAATTCCAGCTTTTTAGCTAATGGATGATTCTTTGACTATGACATTAGAAATAGGAAACTAATCAAATGTGCTGGGAATGAGACCCCTCCCACCTCCCTACAAGGAAAAACTGGCCCTCTTCCGTATTAGTGAGGGATCTTGTATGAAAGGAATGAATTTAAAATAATTTACTGATTATTTACCAAGTGCAAAACAATTTGCTAAGCACCAAAAATGCAATTAGTAAAGCAAGACTGGTCCTGCCCTCAGAACCTCACATGCTAGGAGAGAAAAAACACATTTAAGAGGTTTTAGCTACAAATCAGATGGAAAACACTGCAGTTCTTGGGACTTCTTTAATATTATTTCTAGTAATAAAGTCATATTTTCTAATGTAGAGCAATTTGGTGATGCCAAGGACTTTGGTGGTGAGAAATATCTATTCACAAACATCTGTAGCTAAGGCTGCTGAAGAGGTCACATGTCTACAAGGATTACTTTCCCAGAGTGTGACTTCAGGGGTCAGGTAGGAAGCAGGTAAGCAGGCAGACAGAAAACATTTATTAAGCACCTACTATGTTCCACAGGTACTGTGCTATACACTGGGGAAACAGAGGCAGGCAAAAGAGAGTCCCTGTCTTCAAGGAGCTTACAGTCTAATGGGAGGAGACAACATGCAAACAACAATGTACAAATAAGCTATATTAGGGATAAACTGGAAATAACAGAGGAAAGGCAGTAGAAGCAGGGTGGTCTGAGGGAGCTGTTGCTCCCAGGGTTCTTGTCTTACCTGCCCCTCCAATACAATCTTCTTATTTCTCATTAAAACTGAAGCCCAAAGAGTGTCCTATGCAAAGTTAAATGAGAATGGTCTCTGGGGTACTACTGTTTCAAAGGTTCTTAGGCTTATCTGCCCAAGAGCAGGTGGTCAGTGATTGATATCAATGGTGGCAGGGAGGTTGAGCTCCTTCTTCATAACAGTTTTCCCTTTAATTATGACTGCAAGGGACAAGCTAGAAGCAAGGCTGGTGGTCTGAGGGTACTCCTATTCAGAGGACTTCAAGCACATGCACATTTTTCAAGGGCTTTCTACATGTCAGGGGATAGGCTAGAAGCAGAATCAGTGGCATGAGGGGTGCTACTTGTCCCAGGTTCCTTAGCTGCCTCCATAAAGGTCAAAGGGGAGTTGGTCATTAAGGTGGTTTGACCTACTAAGTACGTGCCACCTCCTGTCTCTCCCTCAAAATGTCTTACTGCTTTAGCTAAGATGGTATTCCTGACCTTGTCAGTGGTAATTAGTCAGTACTTAGTGTTAGTGCTAGGGAAGATGGTGCACCCTTTCTTTACAAGAGTTGTTTCTCTCAATAATGATTTCATAGGCTGGCTTAGAAACAGGGTCAGAGACTTGAGGGTCTCTGCTTTTCCTGGGGATCTTGGGCTTACCTGTCTAAGAGTAGTGATTCATGGTGCTGCTTGTGACCTGGATAAGTGTTCCTTTTTCCACAAGAGATGCTTTCCACAATTATGGAACCCATGTCTACAAGGAGCCAAGAGGCATGATGAGAATTTTGGGGTCACAGAATATACTTCTGTGTTACTGTCTCAATCCACTCATCTTTGTAACTCCCATTCTGGTGCTCATGTCATCTTGACTGATAAATGAGTGCAAATTCACTTCTCCTGTTATATCTAGGAAGCACTAAATGTGCTTTACACTGTAACTTGGCCATCTTGTTGATATCCACCCTGTCTCATTGCAATCTCTAGTCTGCCTCTGGTCCTGGGGACCAACTTCTTTCTGTCATAATTCCTGCCACCACAACGGCTTCTCAACCCTCCTTCCATTGCTTCTTATGGGAATCATAATCAAATCAATAGTTCTATTTGTAAGGAAAAGGGCATTTCATTCAATTCCCCTTTGACTTTATTCATCACTCCTTTCACTCCTCAACTTCAATAAACATTCCATAAGTCATCTGAGCAGGGTAGAATACAATGGGACTATCACTGCCCTGATCCTGGACATTGAATAGCATAGTGAAGTCTAAGATTGCATTAGCTTTTTTTGGCTGCACATCACACTGAGCATTCATATTGATATTGCAAGCCACTAAAATCACCAAAATATTTTCTTTTCTCTGAACTGCTGTCTAATCACACCTCTCCATCTTGCACTTACAAATCTGAATTTTTCAAACCCAAGTGTAGAATTTGTATTTATCCCTATTTAGTTCAATTCTATCAGATTTGGCCCAGTGTTCCAGCCAGTCAAAATATTTTTGGATACTTACTGTTATCCAACATGTTAACTATCCCTCCCAGCTTTATGTCATCTGCAAATTGGATAAGCCTGGCACCTATGGCTGTCAATTGCTCTGAATTAAGGGTTTATATGCCTGTGCATGCAGTCTAAATCATGAAAGCATGCATTTTCAGAACACAGGGAGAAATACTAAACTGAAGAGGTGATAATTTGGTCTTATAACCCCTCAGCTATCAACTATTGCCACTTTACCTTGTTGGCAGAAAAAAAGAGGGAGTTTAACTCTAAGAGCTACGAGGAATGTGTGCCCAAGAGCATCTCCGTCTGCAACTTCAGTACCATATTTTGGTATTAGCAAGTCAATTATTTCCAGTTTAAGGGCAACAATCTGCCCCCTATCTCCACTCAGCCACAATATCCCAATCTCCCTCTTCCTTTTCAGAAAACAAGCACAAATGAGAACTCAGATTCTATCATGTTCATATATTCCAGTCAGTTTAGTTAATCTGTTAAGATAGCCACAAGTAATTCATGCATTGGTTTATGGTGTTGATGTGTTTGTTTTGAATGTATCAAAATAATTCTTAGGTGACTTTTATTAAAAATAGTTTTTTTCTTGATAATTGGTGACATAAAAGAAAAAAGTAGAGACTGAGCCAGAGATGAATATGTGTACACTTAAGACATAACACATAATTGTATCTTCTGTACAATTTTCATATATTCCATATCTTAAACAAAAATTGATGCATTTTGCTTCCATGGTGTTTAAAATAAGATGTTAATGTAATATAACTGTGGAATGTTCAATTTAACAAACATTGAGTAATGTAGGCAAGGCACTGTTAGGTGTTGGAGATTAAAGAATAACAAGCATGTTTAAAATGTCTCAATGGATGTATATTGCAGTATTACTAACTCCCTCTCCCTTCACCACCCCTCCACCCCCCAATAGAAAGAAAGAGACAGAGACAGAGAGAATCAAACAAATCTTTTTCATAAATAAACATCATCAAACAAAAAGTCTCTACTCAATGACCCTATCCAAAAATGCACCATCTCATTCTGCACCTTGAGTCAATAACCCCTCTGTGAATGGGTGAGTAAAGTGCTCCACCTCAGTGCTTCTGGAAACATGATTCAGCTCATTGCATTGATCACAGTTCTTGTGTCTTTCAAAGCTGTTTTTTTCTTTGCCATATCATTGAAATCATATAAATTATTCTCCTGGTTCTGTTTCCTTCACTGTATACCAGTTCATACTATGCAAGATTCCCTAAAAATATTACTTTGGGCATTTTTCATGGCAAAACAAATTCCATCACCTTCATATGCCAAACTTGGTTCTACTATTCCCCAGTTGACCAGGGACCCATAAGATTCTGCTTCTTTGCTGTATTTTTTATGTCGTTTTCCTTTTAAAACCTGTTTGAGGATCAAGAATTTTGTACTAATTGTGATTATAAACTTCCCCATATTATCTTCCCTCTTCATACTCCACCCCAGCCCTGCTTGATTGCTTATTCAGTTTGAGGTATTTCTACATCAAATTCTTTCTGTGTTTGTGTGTAGCTCTGTGTGTTCCACTTTCCTTTGTCTAGTTTCAAAAAAAGTGACATTCATTTGACACCTTCTCCCCTCACCTCTGCTTCAATGCTTGTATACTCTTTGAATACCACAATTATAAGAAAAATCAAGTTCCACACCCTTCTTCTTTTTATACCAGTGTATTCATTTTACTTTCCCTTCTCTTTTTCCGTTTAAAAGGTAAAATCCTCAAAACAATACCAACACATTCAGAGGGTTTTTCTTTTTAATTTAACTCTCTCAGTATGTTTGAAGACATAAATTTCAGAAGGAACTCTTGTTTCTTTTTCCTATTTTAGAATGCTAGTATGCTGTTATCATACATGCCTTTTTAATTGCTCAAATAAATCTATATTTCTAGGCTTCTCTTGAGTTTTGTGTTTAAATTTCAAAGTCCCAACATAACTCTGGTCTTTTTATCAGAAATGCTTGAAAGTCCATTACAAATCCATTTTTTTTCCCTGAAGGATTACACTCAACATTTGGGGTAAGTTATTATTGTTGTCTTTCTCTTTCACCTTTTGAGATACTGCATTCCAAGATTTCTTATACTTTATAGAAGAAACTGCCTTGTAATTGTGTCTGTGGTTCCTTGCTCCTTGAACTGCTTCCTTTTGTATGTCTGTGGTATTTTTTCCTTGATGTGGGAGCTCTGGAAAACATCTGGCCTAGAAGTCTCAATGCAGAAGCTTTCTGAACAGAGGAGTGAGATGGTTAGAAATATCAAACTGACAGCTAGATGGAAGATAGAGTGTTGCTGGGAAGACTGGAGACAGGGACACCAGACTGGAGTCTGCTGCAATATTCTAGGCAAGAAGGCCTGAAGTTAGATGGTGGTTGATTGGTTGCTTGTTGTCCTTCATTTTCAAAGATGGCCAAAATGATGTCCTCATGTTAGAGTCAAATTTTAGTGTGTCAGAGTGTAGTTGATCAGACCAATATAAGCTAAGAATATTCTGTCACAAGTTGGGCACAAACAGTCCATGTGAACATTTGGGGTGAATTCTCTAAATTTGTGTATTTCACCTTTCTTTTGAATTACTTCAATTCTGCCTTACTCACAGAACCTAGCACCTTTTTTATATGGGTATACCATGTTGGGCCATCCTTTTCCAGAATCTCTCATGTCACACAATCAATTCTAAATGTCTTTAGAGAGACCTTGAGAGTGTGCTTGTAAGTTGTTATCATCATCATCATCAACATCATCATCATCATCATCATCATTATCATCATCATCATCATCTTCTTCTTCTCCTTCTTCTCCTCCTCTTCTTCCTCCTCCTTCTCCTCCTCTTCCTCCTCCCCTTCTCCTTCTCCTTCTCCTTTTCCTTCTTCTTCTTCTCCTTCTCTCTCCTTCTCCTTTTCCTTCTCCTTCTCCTTCTTCTCCTCCTTCTCCTTCTTCCTTTTTTGCTTTTTTGAGGGAGGAAGGTAGGGCAATTGGGGTTAAGTGACTTGCCTAAGGTTACACACCTAGTTTTGTGTTAAGTGTCTGAGGCCAGATTTGAACTCAGGTCCTCCTGACTCCATGTCTGGTGCTCTATTAACTCCATCACCTAGCCATCCTGTATCTCTTCTTCTGATCACCATGTGAGGGCTTGCCATCTGTGTGTTCTCCACAAAATATTAGGCAAGTATCCATTTTGGATTTGAACAACATGGCCAGCCCATTGGAACTGTACTCTCTACAGGAGAATTTGACTGCTTGGCAGTTTGTAAGTAAAGAGAAAGGGATAGTAGATAAGAGAAGTTGCTATGGTCTAGTCAGTAAGTCTAGACAACTTGCAGAGTGAAAAGTTGTAATGGGAATGGAAATTTGAAGATCTTCCCTGCTTTGAAGTTATACCGTGCTCCCTAATAAGCTGAATGTAATCACATGGAGACTATGGTGGGAGGAGGTTGCTGAAGGGTAGAACAGAGCCCACAAGAAGCTGGGAGTAAGAGCAGCTAGACTAGAGGAAGGAGAGGATGCATCCAAGGGACACAGTTAAGCTTGTGAGTTAATATTGGTTTGTGAGAAGGCTGAAGAATGCTGTGGTTCTCTGTGCTGTTACTATGATGGAATTGGCATACTTGTTTTGGGATTTGGTTTTCTGGTGTCTGAACAAATGTTTTGCTTCTGTCTTCCATATGGACAGTCTATTATATTTTGTGATCAAGCACTATGCCAGCATATTTATAGTGACTGCTAATGTTGTGAATATTGCATTGATGCTAGAAGAGTTGAGAATAATGCTCAGATTCTCTACCATTGTTACTGGGAGAACAGCAGTGCCCAAGACAGAAACAGCCAAGTTTCTCTCCTTTATCTACGCCTACTGATTTCCCTAGGCAGCTAGGTGGCACACTAGATAGAGTGCTGGGTTTAGAACCAGGAAGACTCTTCTTTCTGAGCTCAAATTCAGCCTCAGACCCTTATTAGCTGTATGATACTACACAATTCACTTAACTCAGTTTACCTTAGTTTCCTTATCTGTAAAATGAGCTGGAGAAAGAAATGGCAAACCACTCCAGTGACTTCTCCAAGAAAAACCCCAAATGTGTTTACAAAGAGTCAGACAAGACTGAAACAACTGAACAACAAACTGTCTTTCTTGAAGTCCCAACTAAAATCCTGTCTTCTACATGTAGTTTTCTGAACCTCTCTTTCTAGTTCCTTTCTTCTCTTTAATTTTGGTCATTCAGTCATTTTAGTCATGCCAGACTCTTCATGACCCCATTTGTATATAGCTTGTCTGTACAAATTTGTTTGCTTGTTGTCTCCCCCATTAGACTGTGAACTCCTGGAGGCACTTTTGCCTCTTTTTGTATTCTTAGCATACGCAGTTTCTGGCACATAGGAGGTACTCAATAAATGCTATTGACTGATTAAGCTGCAAATGTATAGCTGATGGGGGGAAGGTAGTTAGGGTAAAAGATAACCATTGCCTTTTGGATGTGTACATCACGAGACGGCTAGGTGGCACAGTCAATACAGTCAAGTATGGATTAAAGGAGACCTGAAATCACACCTTCCCTCACCCACTTGCTCTGTCATATTAGGCAAGTAATTGGACTTCTCTTAGTCTCATTTTAAAATGAAGGCATTATACTAGATGGTCTCTAAGGTCCCTTCCAGCTCAAAATCTATTATCTTATGATCCTATGATTGAAATTACTCTCTAATCTGTATTTAGAATTTTTTTTTAAATCTAGATTGGCAAAAAAACCCTCAGTTGTCAAAGGCTATACCAGCAGCCTGTAAGTTGTACTGGATCCACTACTATTTTGACAAGTCTTCAAATATGCATCTGGTGACTGACTTTGCTGTTTTAGGACCTAAAGCCTAGCTAAGAATGGCCAAAAGGTTTGCCAGTAAGTGATGAATTCTTTGGCAGTAGCAGTCCACTATCCAAAATAATCTTACAGAACTTAACCAAATTTACATAGAGCAATTTGAAAGCCCATTTTGTTTCTGGAATTTGGAATGGCCAGAAGGGCTTAGAATACAAACTGCCAAGTAATAAGAAACTCCTTCCTTGAAATTCTCTAAATCACCTATCATCTTTCTCTTGTAGATTGGTATTTGTTGTGATAGTAATATAACAGTACTTAGTTAACTCAGGTTTACAGAGTATTTTCCAGGTAACAATGCTCTAAGACAGAGAGTGCAAATGTTTCTCTCCCCCAATTTCCCTCTAGAAGTTGAGTGACTTGTTTAGGATAACCAAGGTAAATAAGTATTAGGGCCAGGATTTCAACCCAGGTCTGCTGACTAAAGGTACAATACTTTTTTCCACAATATTTGTTTTTAATTGACTGGCAGGAATATTTGAAAGTGAAGAAATGTGTCAGTTGCCACCACATTCTCTTACAATTTAAGGTCTGGTGCTCTGAATATTCAATTATTCCTTTTTCAATCTCCTTTTTTCCAGGTGCATTAAACCTCTAAACATTAATATAAGTACCATATATGTTAACTGGCATAAATTTTTAACTATTTTATTACAACTTATCATAATTTGTCTTGTCTGTGCAAATGCATTTCAAATACAAATAACAATTGCAAACAGATATTATAATTTTACTTTGAAATAAAAGTTTTCATCTTACTTCATCTACTGACTATGCCTTATGGATTAAAAAAGATGTACTGCATCAATTGATGCAGCTTGGTCCTTTGAAGTAGTTTAAAATTCCTTTCTTTTCTATAAGCATGCTTCTTTCTACTATTAAGTCATTGGCAGCATTACTAGGTTTGGATCTTTCAAGGAAGTCAGCTTTGGTGGCCTTGCATTTTGTCAAATGCAGAAGCTGTTGAAAGGGACATAACCTATGTAATTAGGATTAAATCAGAGCAAAGACACAGGAGAGTTTTAGGTTACAATTTCCTGGTTCTCAAATAAACTAATTCTTTTATTTTTAGGTGGTTTAATCACTTCATTGACTTAGTCTTGAAATATATATTCCCAAAGGAATACCTGAGCCTACAAGTTTCCTGTAGGTCAATTACAGCTGAAAGGGAAATTGTGAATTGGAATTAATGTTTAATAAATCCTTTTAGACACCAACCTTGGGGTAGTCAGTTATAGAGTCTTTGCAGAAGGAACAAATGTGTTTAGGGGCCAGGATTCCAAAGAACTTCATGGTAAAGTTCCTAGTTAATGGCAAAGACTATGGGGCTCAGATTTTGTTCCTTATATTGATAGCTATAGCATTAAAATGAAGTATAATGATTGTACCAATTTAATTCAAGAAACACTTATTAAGCATATACTAAGAGCAAAGCATTATGCTAAGCTCTGGAGATATAAATATGACACTGTTCCTGTTCTTAAGGAGATTATAAATATAAAAGAGTGTGTGTGTGGAGGGGAGAGGAAGGAATTCATAACTGTAATATAAGGAAGATTAGGAAAAGTACCGAGAATTTCAGATAAGTACTATGAGACATATGAAGAAGGAGAAATCACTTTCACCTAGGGAGTTATCAAAGGCTCCTTGGAAGAGTTAACACCCAATTGGGCCTTGATGGAATGAAAGTATAGCAATAGGCTGAAAGGCAAAAAGAAGCCATTTCTGGCCTGGATGAAAAAGTGAGCAAAGGTGAGGAGATGAGAGCGGAGCCAAGATGGCGGAGAAGAAGCACAAACTTGGCATGAGCTCCCTCTCCAATCACTTCCAATACATGTAAAAAACTGACTCTAAACAAACTTTAGAGCTACAGAACCGACAAACTTAGAGAGAGAAACAAATCTCCCACTGAAGGAAGCCCCGCAGGCAGAGAGGAAGGGTCTATAGCATAGGGCTAGGGGCTTAGCAGTCCCATGCGAGCCAAGCAGTTCTTGCTCCAGGGCGTCTGTGACCAGCAGTGGCCAGAGCAGACTGCAGAAGAGTGAATCACCAGCAGCTGTGGCAGTTTCCAGACTTCTCAACCTGTAAATACCAAAGACAAAGTAAAAGGTCAGTGTGGAACTCTGTTGGAAAAGGGGGGGACAAAATGCCCCCTGGAGCAAGAAGCTGTATGCAGTGCCTCAGGAGTGCCTGGCCTGCGTATCATAGGGGGATCAAGCAACCATTCAGAGGGTAATCACTTTTGCTTCAACTTGCTTGGATCTGGATCACATTCTTGGGTGGTGGTCCTGGGGTGTGTGGCCAGTGAGCCAGAGCTTGTGGAGGGAACCCTCTTATAGAGAAGAAATCCTCCTAATAGCTCCAGCAGCTGCAAAACCCCCAGCAATTTGGGACATAGCTCTTTCTATTCTGGAAGCAGAGTTCTACTGTGGCAAAGAGCTCAAAAGTCAAGTAATTGGCTGAGAATATGAGCAAGCAGAGGAAGCACAAACAGACGAGAGAATCTTTATTGGGGGACAAAAAGGATCAAGGCATGGAGCAGGAGAAAGATAGAGAAGTGAGAATTCCTGCATCAAAAGCCTCCAAGAAAAATATGAATTGGTTTCAGACCATGGAGGAGTTCAAGAAGGATTTTGAAAATTAAATGAAAGAAGTGGAGGAAAAATTTGGAAGAGAAATGAGACTGATGCAAGAAAACAATGAAAAGCGAGTCAAAAGCCTTCTAAAGGAGACCCAAAAATGTACTAAAGAAAATAAAACCTTAAAAGACAAAATAACTCAAATGGCAAAAGAGGCCCAAAAAGCCAACGAGAAGAAAAATGCCTTAAAAAGCTGAATTTGCCAGATGGAAAAGAAATTTCAGAAAAACACCGAAGAGAATAACTCCTTTAAAATTAGACTGGAGCAATTGGAAGCTAATGACTTTATGAGAAACCAAGATTCTATAAAACAGATCCAAACAAACAAAAAAATAGAAGGCAATGTGAAATATCTCATTGGAAAAACCACTGATGACCAGGCAGGCCCCAGACACCCAGTGCAGCAGTGTGGCC
Source organism: Pseudocheirus occidentalis (assembly GCA_028646575.1). Taxonomy (NCBI): domain Eukaryota; kingdom Metazoa; phylum Chordata; class Mammalia; order Diprotodontia; family Pseudocheiridae; genus Pseudocheirus; species Pseudocheirus occidentalis. The sequence continues at coordinate 42,622 of JAQQSW010000012.1, read as the reverse complement.
CACCAGGAAGGTCCTGGACACCCATGGCAGGGGAGCACCAAGAGACCATAGCCAGAAGTGGCCTACTGACCAACCAACCTCAATGGCCACTCTGAGGCCTGTCACCATGGCGCAGGGAACAAACTGAGCTGGGTAAGAGACAAAAGGAGGGCCCATGGCAGGGGAAGCAGTTCTTCTCAGGGCTACTCATCCACAACCCGGAAATTTAAACAGCCTCTATCTGAACTTCCAGGGACCAAGATGGATCTGAACTCTGGCTTCTCCATTCCCCCCACCCCCCACCCCTAAACACAGTAACTATTGCCCCAGAGGAAAATTTTAAAAGTTGAAGAACCCTGGAGGAAGGGTGTGCTAATGTCCTGCCTCAAAAGGGAAAGAAAGCAGGCTACAAAGACAAAGACAAAGACTCTGGAATCCTATTATGCTGAGAGGGAGGAATCAAACTAGGAAGAAGAGAGTATTGACTCCACACCCGCAGCTGAAGCCACTATGACCTGGTCTGAGGCACAGAAGGCATTTCTAGATGAGCTCAAAAAGAACTTTGAAATCTGGCTTAGAGAGGTAGAAGATAAAATCAACACCTCTTACCAAAACAAAATTGAGAAATTAGGAAAACATTATAATGAAGAGAACAGCTCCTTAAAAAGTGAAATGTGTGAACTAAAAATGAAATCTGAGCATATGGAAAAGGAGCTTCAAAAACTGAGTAGAATAATTCACTAAAAACTAGAATCAACCAAATTGAAGCCAATGACTCTATGAGGAACCAAGAATCAGTCAAACAAAACATCAAGACTGAAAAATTAGAAAAAGAGGTAAAATATCTCAATAGAAAAATAACTGACCTGGAAAACAGATCCAGGAGAGACAATCTGAGAATCATTGGTCTACCAGAAAATCGTGATGAAAAAATGAGCCTGGACTGATGAGGTGTAGGCTCTGGGACCCCTCCCCCCTTTTGAGCTATTCTTTGGCTCTGGGAAAGTAAACCTTCCCAGGGAAGACATTTGCCTGAGGTCATGGGCCTTGAGATGCGGCTCTGCCCAAGTCTTTAGCTCCCTTTGTTCCAATAGTTTCCCACCCTTGAATTGGCCTGGCCCACCATTGTCTATGGTCTCCAGGTAGCCTCCAGCAACTTCCCACCCTGGACCACTCATTACTGGAGTCTGACCTCATCTGACTCCTCCTGAAGACCCTCCCCAATCTCCTCCTCTGGACCACCCCTGGACTCCTCCCACAACCTTGTTGAACCCCGTCTTCCCTCCGCGTGTGTGCTCAGTGAGAGCGCTGTAGAATAGCTTAGCAGAGACTTGCTCTGTGAGAGCACCTTTAAATGGCCTAGTACCCCATGTGGTGAACTTGAACTTTCAATAAACTTTGCTTTTTCCTTGGCTGAGAGGACTTGAGTGGAATTCTTTCCGCAGGACCCAGTATGTTGGTATTTTGGGGTCCCCAATTAAATACTAAATTAGAAATAATGAGAACCAAAGGAGAGATTAACAAAATTGAATTCAAGAAAACTATTGAATTAATAAATAAAACTAAGGATTGGTATTATGAAAAAAACCAACAAAATTGACAGACCTTTAGCCAATATGAAAAATAAAAGAAGAAAACCAAATTACAGATATCAAAAATAAAAAGGGTAAATCTACTTCCAATGAAGAGGAAATTAAAACAATAATTAGGAATTATTTTGTTCAGTTGTATGCACATAAATTTGACAATCTTAGTGAAAAGGATGAATATTTACAAAAATACAAGTTGCATAAACTAACTAAAGAGGACGTAAACTACTTAAATAATTCCATCTCAGAAAAAGAAATTGAACAAGCCATCAATGAACTCCCTAGGAAAAATCTCCAGGGCCAGATGACTTTACTAGTGAATTTTACCAAACATTTAACAAACAATTGACATCAATGCTTTACAAACTATTCGGGAAAATTAGAGAAGAAGGAGTCCTACCAAATTCTTTTTATGAGACAAATATGGTACTGATACCTAAATCAGGAAGAGACAAAACAGAGAAAGAAAATTACAGACCAATTTCTCTTATGAATATAGATGCAAAAATTCTAAATACAATATTAGCAAAAAGACTACAGCAAATCATTACAAGAATAATACACTTTGCTCAGGTAGGATTTATCCCACGAATGCAAGGGTGGTTCAATATCGGAAAACTATCAGTATAATCAATCACATCAACAACAAAACTAGCAAAAAAAACCATATGATTATCTCAATAGATGCAGAAAAAGCTTTTGACAAAATATAACATCAATTCCTATTAAAAACACTAGAATGTAAAGGAATAAATGGAGTTTTCCTTAGAATAACAGGTAGCATCTATTTAAAGCCACCAGCAAGTATTATATGTAATGGAAATAATCTAGAAGCATTTCCAATAAGATCAGCAATGAAACAAGGATGTCCACTATCACTCTTCTTATTCAATCTAGTACTAGAAATGTTAGCAGTAGCAATTTGAGAAGAAAAAGAAATCAAAGGAATCAAATTAGGCAAAGAAGAGACTAAGCTATCACTCTTTGCAGATGCCATGAGGATATACTTGGAGAACCCTAGAGAATCAAGTAAAAAACTTCTTGAAACAATAAATAAATTTAGCAAAGTTGCAAGATATAAAATAAACCCTCCACATTCCTATATATTTCCAATGAAGTCCAACAGCAAGAGATAGTAAGAGAAACTCCATTTAGAGTTACTGTAGACATTAAAAAATATTTGGGAATCTACCTGCCGAAACAAACTCAGTACCTATATGAACACAATTACAAAACACTTCTCACACAAATAAAATCAGATCTAACTAATTGGAAAAACATCAATTGCTCATGGCTGGGTCAAGCTAATATAATAAAAATGACAATCTTACCTAAATTAAATTACATATTTAGTGCCATACCAATCAATCTACCAAGAAATGAATTTACTGAGCTAGAAAAAATAGTCAGAAAATTCATTTGGAAGAACAAAAGTTTCAGAATATCAATGCAATTAATGAAAATAAATGCTAGGGAAGGTGGCCTAGTTGTACCAGATTTTAATCTCTATTATAAAGCAGCAGTCATCAAAACTACTTGGTACTGGCTGAAGAATACAGTAGTGGATCAATGCAATAGACTGGGTACAAATGACTCAGTAGTCAACAATTATAGTAATATACTGTTTAATGAGCCCAAAGACCCCAGTTTTGGGGATAAGAACTCACTATTTGACAAAAACTGCTGGGAAAACTGGAATATAGTGTGGCAGAAACTGGGCATAAATCATCATCTAATGCCATACACCAAAATTAAGTCCAAATGGGTATACAACCTAGGTATAGTGGTTGATACTGTAAATAATCTGGGGAAGCAAGGAATAGTCTACCTGTCAGATTTATGACCACAGAAAAGTTAGAGAGCAGTATAAAATGCAAAATGGATAATCTTGATTACATTACATTGAAAAGTTTCTATACAAACAAAGCCAATATAACCAAGATTAAGAAGGAAGTGGGAAACTGGGAAAGAATTTTTACAACCTGTATCTCTGATAAAGGCCTCATTTCTAAAATATATTGGGAATTATGTAAAATCTATAAGAATACAAGTCATTCCCCAATTGATAAATGGTCAAAGGATATGCACAGGCAATTTTCAGAGGTAGAAATTAAAGATATCTATAAGCATATGAAAAAAATGCTCTAATTCACTATTGATTCAAGAAATGCAAATCAAATCAACTTTGAGGTACCACATCTTACTAGCCAGATTGGCTAAGATAACAAAACAGGAAAATGACAAATGCTGGAGAGGATGTAGAAAAATTGGAACACTAATGCATTGTTGATGGAGCTGTGAACTGATACAACCATTCTGGAGAGCAATCTGGAACTATGCCCAAAGGGCTATAAATAATTGCATACCCTTTGACCCAGTAACACCACTCTTGGGGTTGTATCCCAAAGAGATCATAGAAGTTGGAGGAAGACCCATATGTACAAAAATATTTATTGCAGCTCTCTTTGTGGTGGCAAAAAACTGGAAACGAAGGGGATGTACATCAATTGGGGAATGGCTAAATAAATTGTGGTATATGACTGTAATGGAATACTATTCTGCTATAAGAAATGGCAAGGAGATGGACTTCATATTTACCTGGAGAGCCTTATCCAAACTGATGCTAAGTGAGCAGAGCACAACCAGGAAAAAATTGTACACTATCACAGATATGTCGTATGTGTGACAACCAATCTTGATAAACTGAACTCTTCTCAGCAACACACAGTTATAAGACAACTCTACAAGTCTCAGGATGGAAGGAGATAGCTACATTCAGAGAAAGATCTAGAAAGAACAAAGTTTAAATGGAGACTGAAGCAATCGACATGCTATCTTTCTTTTCCATGTTTGGTTTTGTTTCTTTTTTCCCATTGTCTACTCCATTGGTTACAGCCTTTCTACACAAGCTGACTAATGTCCAATGTGAAAGTATTTGCAGATTTTATACTTGACTGCATGCCCCCATGAGGGGGGGATTGAGAGGGAGGGGAAAAAATTTGAAACTCAAGGGACTCTGGAACTGATTCTTAAAAACTAAAAGTAAATAAATAAATCAATTAAAAAAAAACAACACTGACCTGGAAAATAGATCCAGGAGAGATGATTTAAAAATTATTGGACTACCTGAAAGCCATGATTATAAAAAGAGCCTAGACACCATCTTGCAAGAAATTATCAAGTAAAATTGCCCTGATATTCTACAACCAGAGGCAAAATAGAAATTGAAAGAATTTACCAATCACCACTTGAAAAAGATCTCAAAATGTATACTCCTAGGAATATTATAACCAAATTCTAGAGTTTCCAGGTGAAAGAGAAAATACTTCAAGCAGTCAGGAAGAAACAATATGAGTACTGTGGAAACACAATCAGGATAACACAAGATCTAGCAGCTTTTACATTAAGGGATTGAAGGATTTGGAATATGATTTTCTGGAGATCAAAGGAGCTAGGACTAAAACCAATAATCACCTACCCAGCAAAACATATAATGCTATGAAAAATATCATCATTCAATGAAATAGAGGACTTTCAAGCATTCTTTATGAAAAAAAACAGACCTGAACAGAAAAATTTTGACTTTCAAATATAAGAAGCAAGAGAGGCATGAGAAGGTAAACAGGAAAAAGAAATCATAATTTCAATTTGTGAACTATTTATATTCCAATATGGAAGATTGATCTTTGTAACTCATGAGACTTTTCTCCATATGAAGACAGTTGAAGAGAATATATATATATATATATATATATATATATATATATATATATGTATACATACACACATATGTATGTATAGGAGGGTATATGTATATATAAACATATATGTGAATATGGGCATATGTTCATGTATACATAGACAAAGGGAACAGGATGAGTTCAATATGAAGGCATGATATCTAAAAAATAAAATTAAGAGGTGAGAGAGGAATTTGAAAAGGGAAAGATTGAGTAGGGTAAATTTTCTCATATAAAAGAGGCAAAGAAAACTGTCACAATGGAGGGGAAGAGTGGGAAGATGAAAGAGAATGAGACCACCTCATTCTCATTGAATTTGGCTTAAGGAGGGAATCACATACACACCCAATTGGGTATTTTACCCCACAGGAAAATAAGGGGATAGGGGATAAGAGGAGGGATGATAGAAGGAAGGACAGATTGAAGGAGAGGGTAGCTAGTAGCCAACATTTTTGAAAAGGGATGGAGTCAAAGGAGAAACTAGAATTAAATGGGAGGAAGGATAGGATAGAGGGAAATACAGTCTTTCCCAATAGAATTACTATGGAAATGATTTGGGTTGTACACATTTACAACCTATATTGAATTGCTTATCTTCTTCCCAGAAGAAGGGGAAAAAATCTGAAACTCAAAATTTTAAAAAGAAATGCTTTTTTAAAAAAATGTGTTTTTTATATGCAACTGGCAAATAAGATATACAGGCACTGGGGTATAGAAAACATCTTGCCCTACTATGGGGGTTATGGTGGAGGATATAAGAGAAAACTGATTAGGGGAAGGGGTATTCAGTAGGCTTGCTATTTTCCAGTTGGGGATAGGGGAAAGACAGGGAGAAAAAACTGTAACTGAAAATCTTGTGGGAATGTATGTTGAAAACCAAAAATAAATAACTTAGTTAATTTTTTTTAAAAGGTGAGGAGATAAGACTATTTGGCTGGAATGTACAGTGTATGAGTAGACAGAGATAAAGGTTTTACATGTAGGTTGTGGAGGGCTTTGAATGCCAGAGTCAGTAGTTTATTCAGTAGGAAATAATTAGTTTTGAAGATTTTTTATAGAGAAATAACATCATGGAAAGAGTATGTAAGTATGAAGCAGTGCCAATAATAAATTAGAGAGAAGGGAATGAAGTCAGGAAGACCAGGTCAGAGGCTATTACAAAAGTCATCATTGGAAAAAAATGAGGGCTTGAACCAAATTGGGTGCAGTTGGAGCAGAAAGGAGGGGCCAGAGAGACATTGCAGACATGGAAACAATAAAACCTGGTGATTGGTTGCATGTAGACAAGACTTAAATAGGAATTCTTGAACCTGAAAAAAAAATCAGTTGATGGGTGGGATAACATGTAGAGAAAATTCTGTTCTGGGTCTAGAGATCCAGAGGGAGTGAAAGAGGGTGTGGCCTGTACCCTAGAGTGTCTGACACATGCCTTATATATGGTCAGAAACCACTGTCTCTTTAACTTGCTTTTAACTAACTCTTTAATCAACAGGAGGAGGAGGAATTGGAGGAGACACAACAAGTGGTGGATAGAGTGATGATGACAAGTAGACAAGAGAGGAACTCAGGAGGAGAGGAAAGGAGAGGAGAGGAGAGAGATTCTTTCAGCAGCATCTGGAAGCTGGGCTGAGAACTGAGTCAGAATTTTATTCTGGACAAGAATCATGAAGACTGAAGTTGATGCCACCAGGAAGGCTGAAGAGGAAAGCCCCCACCTAGGCTGGAGAAAATGATTTTGATTTTGAAAACCTGGGAGGAGTGATTTTGATTCTGGGTGCCAACTGAGATTTCTTCTGGGTCCTAGGACTAGCAAACTGCTGGAGGACTGAAGAAGCATGGCGGTGGTGCCAGTATTCTGCCTGTCTATTTTTATATTGTTTTGTGAGATTCATTTGCTGGTGTAGGATCGTGATGTTGTTGCAGATGTCCTGGAACCTTGCTGTTGGCTCAGAAGCCCTGAAGAAAGATTTTCTTGTTGTACTAGTGACCTAGGGGTGGAGGGTTTTTGTATTTTCTAATGATTGTACTTAGTAATTGATTGCTGAATAACTGCTGTTTGAGTTAACTTAGTTGCCCCATGAGTAGAAGACTGACTATTGTACTCTGAGATGACTAAATGACTGAGTAAGGAGGCAAACCTCTTTAGGGATACCTGATGATTGTTCTTTGTTCTAAATATTGTGAGCATTCTGATGAAAACTATGTGGCCATTTTAACAATAAGTTGTAATATTATGAATGCTGTACCTTGATTTTCTGTGAATGTTTTGCTTTGATTTGTTATGGAATAAATAAGAGTGTTCACTGTACTGTATAATCAGAAGCTTAAAAGCTGTTCACAGTAGCATTCTTTTGGAAAGCTGCTTGTGCATGGCATTACAGTAATCATATTTCTAAAAGTTCTCTAGTTAAGCAGATGAGCTAGAAAAGGATGATAGCTTGAGAGAAGGGTAGAGTTAAGGACAGGATTCTTTATAGACTAGAAAAACTTGAACACTATATAAGAATGGAGCTTTTTCATCTAACCTTATCAAATTATTAATTATCTTGCATTCTTAAAGAAATGTTTTCATTTCACCCTTAAAGGCATCAAACTCCATTGCTTAATGTGGGAGCATTGAAATATAAAACTGAAATTTAAAAATGCATAAATATAAAATAATGCCAAGAAGAATGCCAAAAAGCACCACACAAGATGCTTAGATCTACAATGTGTCCTCAACATAAAGTAAGGATGTTTTATCAGTATGATTGAGTAGAATTTTGTATGTAATGAATAAATATCCAGGCTTTTTTGAGCCAAAGTTTTGTTTCTTCCCTCCCATTTATACTCCAATGATACATACATATGTGTCATCAATGCCACGTAATTTCACTTCATTGGGAAGCTAATCTAATTGCAGATTTTATTAATTGTTACCACACTGCAGTAGGACACAAATTTCTTGCCAGGAGACTCCCAAGCCCCCAGAACTGGAAAGACTAATGACCTTATAAGCAATCTAGTTTAATTCCTTAACAGAAGTGCATCTAAAGTAACCTGGACTGACTTGTCTGTATTACTTAAATGCCATCAGGAATTGAAAATTCACAATTCCCTTGGCAATGAAAGACCCCCTCTCTCATTCTTCTAATTAACCTTTTCTTCCTACTAAATCTCTCCTGTGGCATTTTAAGTCCTCTTTACTTTGGTCCTATTAGTAATGAGGAAGAAGTACAGCTGTTGGTTATCCTCCAGCTAATATTCTTACATATATTTTAATACTCCTATCAAATGAGCCCTTAGGCTATGTCAACAAAGGATTTAGCCTAAGGCTGGATTTAAGTTTTGACGTGGCCAACTTGCCTCATTTGTATGGAGCTGCTCTTCTATGAATGGAGCCTTTTAACAGCCCCCAAAATGGGATGAATTAAAGCTTACATTACAGAAATTCTTCTTTTGAAATCTTCATTCTGCTTTCTTTGTGCTCTCCCATTCTGTTTGGTATTATTTCTAGGATGATTCCTGGCACATAATAAGCACTTAATACATGCAGATTAATTGGTTGATTGATTCATTATCTGTGCATATCTGTTTCCCCCCACTATACTAGATGGTCAGGGACTTCATCTTATTCTTATTTTGTTAGGGATGGGGCTGAAACCAGCAGCACTCTATTAATTAATGTTTTATTTTGGGACAAAACAAAGGCCTTAAAATTATTGAAAAGTTAGTAAAAGGAAGTATACTCAGCCCTGAACTAAGAATATGCCACAAGGGTGTGGATGACACATAATTCTATGAGAGCATCCTTGACCCCCTTCCCTTTCTTCATTGTCTTGATATGGGAATGCTTTTGGGTCAAGAGAAGGGTATGGTGACTTATGTGGTCTTCAGACCCAGTTGGTGGTACCCTAGCTCCACTCAAGGACCAATCAGTTCCCAGGGACAAGTTTGTTGCCTCTTAAGGAAAATGAATCAATTTTTTTGGAGAGAGAGAAGGATCCTGGTAGATATTTGTCCTCTCACATGTTTATAGCTTTAATAGGAAGCTATAACACACTACTTTCACTTATCATCTATTTGCTGAATAGTGTGTGGATTAATGTTTCTCATTTCACCAGGAAGTTTCAACTAACAAGTACACATTTGCTTAGTGTGAACATAGTCCTGTTCTTCTGTGGACTGAATAATCTCTGTTATTCAACCCCTTTGTTTTAGCCATTTTTGTTGGCTAAAACAAAACTGAATTGGAAAAGTTTCCTAGTTCCTACATTCCCTCAACCATCCTCCTCTTCTTCCTTATTATCCTGATTATTGTTATATTACATTTACTGAAATTCCTTTTCCCCTCAAATCAAACTACTTGCACTCAATCTTGATAAATTTCCCATTTTATGTGTTTTTGTTGTTGTTCAGTCATTTTTATTTTTTTTTGCTTTTTTTTGGAGGGCAGTTGGGGTTAAGTGACTTGCCCAAGGTCACATGGCTAGTTTTTTGTGTCAAGTGTCTGAGGCCAGATTTGAACTCAGGGACTCCTGACTCCAGGGCCGGTGCTCTATTCACTGCGCCATCTAGCCACCCCGTGTTCAGTCATTTTTCAATCCAGTCTTATACTTCATGACATTTGGGGTTTTCTTGACAAAGATATTGGAGTGGTTTGCCATTTCCTTCTCCAGCTCATTTTTTCAGATGAAGAAACTGAAGAAAGTTAAGTGACTTGTCCAAGGTCACACAACTGGTAAATATCTGAGGCCAGATTTGAACTTGTGTTTTTACCTGTTGACAAACCACCACAAACTTGTCATGGTTATTTTTATTTCTTAGCTTACTTTCTGCTGTGGCCTCAGTGAAAATGACTACAGTAATACAGTAAACTTTACCTGTTAAAACTATCCCTTTAGACAGGAGTTACATGGAAGGAAAGGGAAAGGGAAGGTAATAAGTTTTTATGTAGCAACTGCTATGTGCTAGTCATATATTTGCTAAGTGCTTCAAACTTGATCTCATTAGCCTCACAACAATCCTTCCAGAAAGGTACTGTTATCTCCATTTTTCACTTGAATAAACAGGAAAGCTGAGGTTAAGTAACTTGCCCAAAGTCACAAAGCCAGTACTTGTGAGAGGCTGGATTGGAAATCAGGTCTTCCTGATTCTAGGTCAAGGTCTCTATCCACTTAGGCGCCACTGAAATAAATGTTTCTTTGCAATGCAAGTATTTGTTGTTGTTTATCCATAGTTCTTGAAAAGAATTAATGATATTAGAGGGTGATGTCTTAATTCTAGCATGAATTGGATTTAAATTAATAATGAATAAAAAAAAGAAAGATTGGTATGGGGCTGGTAAATGAAAATATCTAAGAGAATTAACTATTGTCAACAAAGTCAGACCCATCTTTCTATATAGAAAAAAGATATGCTAATTACATACATATATGTATATGTATATGTGTATATATATATATACACACAATGCACACATGTATGGGTGTACATATGCATGCATGATGTATGCATAACTCCAGTTCCTAAAGTAAGTTGTTTTTAGGATAGCAGTAAGAGGCAGGATAACAGTAGACAGAAGGTCAGCCTTGGAGACAGAAAAGACCAATGTTCAATTCCTGCCTCCAACCAATACCAGTTGTGTGACCATGAACAAGTCACCTAACCCAGTTCCCCCAGCAAATCTAAGAATATGTAGATTTGGCCTGGGACTTTAGTAGAAAGAACACTGGATCTAGAATAAGATTAAGGCACTCCTGCCTGTCACTTACTACTTGTATGCTCTTGAACAAGGCACTAAACCTCTCTGGGCCTCAGTTTCCCCAAATATAAAGTCCGGAAGTGGGCTTGAGTACTTCCTAAAGTGTGGGTTGAGACCCTATTTAGCAACAGTAAAATGTTTCTGAATGCATAATGACCAAAAATTAATAAAAAATCAAACGCATAATGAATCCAAGATGTTTCTGGCAGTGCTTGCCCATGATGCACTGCAGCTTTGGTTCTGAACACAAAACATGTGAACTTTGCACTGCATATGCCCCCACACCATGCAATGTCAGCAAACATTGCCAAAACTCAGAAAGGGGTCATGAGTGGAAAAAGTTTAAGAAGCCTTGGCTTAGATGATCCCCCAAAGTCCTTTTGAGCTCTAAATCTTTATGATGTCTGTTACAGTGGAAGCACTAGCTAATGCAAGTAGCAGTGAGTTTCCATAACATATATTCCTCACATCAATAAAATACTGTTGTGCATATGTGCATGTGTGTGTAATTATTTTTAATTTAATTTAAATTATTTTAAATTATAACCAATTAACATATGGTTTCTTTAAAATATTCTACAATTCAGATTTTAAAAAATAATTCCTATCTGCTTTTCTTTTAATTCATCTTAATGAGTAAGGTTTTACTTTAGTACTATATTATAACATCCTATAAGGGATACAAAGAGGCAGAAGGCCTGAGTTTGAGAGCAGGGTCTGTCACTTACTGTTTAGATTTCCCTGAAGCAAATTATTTAACCTCTCTAGTTAAGTTCCTTAACTATAAAATAAAAAATGAATAGGGGGATTTTTCTTTCCAATGTAAAAGTATACTGTCTTTTAGTCAGAACAATTTAAAAAAATACCTGTTCTATCTGCAGTGTTTGTTCCTAGAATGGTCTAAGTACAGCTAAATCACTGTATCAACAACCTAGCACATCACCGAGAAAGCACAGTCTGACAAAAAGTGCATTGGCTTTCAACTTGGGGGACCTGGAATGTCATAGGAACTTGATTCAAATCTCGCCTCTGAAAATTACTATCTGTATCACCTTGGACAAGTCACTTAAATTCCCTGGGTTTACTGTTCTTCTGTAAACAAAAGGGTAAACTAGATAACTTTTGATATCCTTTCAATCTCTTGATAAATCACCTATCTATCAGTCTATTTGTCTGTCCATCGAGCACCATCTGTCTGTTTCCTAACTCTAAATATCCCTCTTTCAGTACTGTATTACCCCAATTTGCCTTCCAGCTCCGTACCACCCTCAATTTATCCTTTTCCTTCTCAATCCAGTTATAAGACTGGCCAGCCTTACTCAACTTGATTGGAAAACATGTCTATGAGATCTGCTTGTGAATCCCTTGTGTACTTCTCCTGTAGTAATAAATAGTAATAAAAATTGAATTGGCTAAACCAAAAAGATGCAAAGTACTGTGTCTCTCATTTAGTAGAGAAGAAGCATGGTTGGTGTTAGACTCAGGAAGGCCTGATTTCAAGTCTTTCCTCTGATAGACACTAATAATGAGCAAGTCAGTTAGTAGATCAGGACCCAGGTATCTCTCCAAGACTGTTACAAAAAAAGTGGTAAGCATACATTCACAGAGGGAATTCTCAATAGGAGTTCCCGACACCAGTGAAACTTCACGACCAGAGAACCGATAAAAGACTTTAAAGACAAAGTTGACCAATTTTAATAATTTCTTGCTTATACCACTAACATTTTGAAAATACAAGTTTTTAGAAGTTATTTGAACAGATATAGCAATATTAAACATTTTGATTTTTTATATATGAATGTTGAATTTGAATGTCTTTTAATAGATAACTGATTCAAATGGCTATAAATTATAAATTGCTAAAAAGCAATACATTTTAATTATGAAATATTTGAAAACTTAACATCTGTTCTCATGAGAACATGCCACTATTTTGACATCAATATCATAACAACATACTTAAAGAAAGTTGTTAGTAGGTGCTTTAACATTTTCCCCTGAATAAAAAAAAATGTATCCTTAATAACATTTTGGGAGATTCCCAGAAACACAGCATATGCAAGAAAATTTTTCCAAAATTTTGTAAGAAGTTGCAGAAAGAGGGATGAATGGGTGGTTATGTCCAAGTCTGGCTCCCCTTCATCAATCACATCAAAACAGCAAGAAATGTGCAAAAGCAGGTAAAAGAACTATAACACAAATTAGTTTATTATTGCTAGCATATAGGTTGGTTTGTGAATCGAACAGGTAGATAGTTAGAATGATCCATTTGGCCCCACTATGATATGAAAAAAAAAATAAAGCATGGAAAGTCTTCTTGAATAGAGCACATTGCATAATCCCCACCCCATGAAAAACAAAACAAAACATATAAGACATACATCAGAGCTGCACAGGAAGAGCAGACATAGGTGGGTTGTGATATGTATTATTAGAGAGAAGCGAATTCTGAATGGGATTTTCCATGGATAAGTATAGCTGTACCTAATCATCAAACTATGTGATCAGATTTATTTTACTAAATGACTCTTTCTATATTAAACAACTTTTTAAAATATGCCATCTAGAAACAAGTTATTCATTTTCTTAAAAAGCCCAACTTTGTATGCTTGTACTTTTACACTCTAATAATAAATGACATCATCTTTTGTAAAAATGAGACAGGACTAGATTTTAGACGTTTAGAGGGTCTTCCTAACTTTATATTTTTGATCCCAGACAGAAAGACATATAAAAATCTTAAAATTTAGGACAACTTCAAAAGAGAAATTACTTAATTGGTTGTGGGTATGTTCTACATTGATAGAGGTCTCTACCACTCTAGAGATAATTGTTTTACATATTTATTTCTTTGTGTATTTCTGAGCCAAAAAAAAAATCATGACCCAATTATAAGCCTTTCCAAATTCAAGCATCATCTTGCTAAGAAATGTATATATGTCATCAGACCCATACCTCAACATTTTCCATATTCCAAGTTTTACTCAGGGTCACATCACTGGTAAGCCATCATCAAAATACTAGTAAATAGCATACCTGCATTAGAAAATTAGACACAAATCATTCTTATTTCAGAAATTCCATCATAACATTAATGGCCATATAAGTGTTCTCTCTTTGGCAGCAGAAATGTCACTTTTTCCTAAGAGTCTTTCTGTATTGGTTGTAGATAGAGCCATGAATGAGTATGGCATGGTTACTGGGGGTAAGAGGTAGGCTATTTTCACCTTTTGGTCAGCTTTTTGTGGACCAACTCCCACAGACACTGGGAAATGGCAATGTTTGATCCCCAAAAGGGTACAGGAACAGGGTTTCAGGATAGTAAAGGATGAAAGAGGAAATGGAAATGAGTTGCCTTCTTCTCCAAGCGTAAGTACCCTGGGGAAATAAACAGCTCAGCCCATGAGTCTTACTAGCTACCTTTGGTATAGAAGCAGGAAAGCTATTTCGGTCTATTTCTGAAAGGCAACAGAAAAGCTGGATGAAGGGGAACCCAGAGCTGCCAACTGGAACCAATTTTAAGAAACCTAAAGCCATTGGAGAGTTCTAGCAGCTTCAGAAAATCTTAGTTGCTGATGAGAAAATTGGAAAATTGTTCCATTCTTGCTATCTCTTCCCCTGCTTTCTAGCGCTTATGATCCTCCATGCCAGAGGAGACCTAGACACAGAATCTCTTATGTGCATAACTTTAAGGAGCAGGTGGCTTAAGATCTTTTCCCACAAACTCCAAATATGTAAGTGGGTAATCAGGAGAAGGATTAGAAACAACTGGCCTTAGTATTCCACAAGGGTAGAGTATTTGCCAGTTTCGTCATAACTTTGCTATGTTTAATAAATCATGTACTAGGAGAAAAGAAATGATTGCCTGTGTAATATCAAAAGAGAGAGGATCATGACTGAGCCAAAGGATGATGGTTTTAGAATTATAAATGGACTTATTTTTGTAACCATGAACAATAATTTTATAAAACCTCTTAGGTTTTTTTTGTAACCCAGGTCAGCCAGAACTTCTTTCCTGGGGGTGTTTTGGTTTTTTTGAAGGTAGAAGCTTGGCAGAGTTTGGTTTTTATGCGCACACAACTAAAAGCAGTACTGCTGGAATCAGGGAGTGACTTCAGTAAAGTGCCACCCAATGAGCAAAATTATAAAGGATACCCCCTACTTACATTACTGCAGTGCCCAAAATGTTATCTTGGACACCCAAAAAATAATGCAGAAAGCCTGCAATACTAGAATTACATATGTTACATACATATATATACATGTATTTGTTTAATTATGATGATAGTACATATATATGTGTGTATGTGTATATACACACATTGTGTATAATGTCTCCAGCACTGTGCTAAGTGCTTTACAGTTATGATATCATTTGATTTTAACAACAATCATGGGAAGTAGGTACTATTATTATCCTTATTTTACAGATGAGGAAAATGAGGCAAATAAACCTTTGGTGACTTTCCAGGGTCATAGAGTAAGTATCTGAGTTTGAATTTGAACTCAAGTCTTCCTGACTCCAGGCTACAGCACCACCTCCATCTATCTATCTGTGTATGTATGTATGTATGTATGTATGTATGTATCTATCTATCTATCTATCTATCTATCTATCTATCTATCTATCTATCTATCTGTGTATAGATAAACACATATAGTTGTAGCATGCATACTTTCACCTGTTCATGTCCTGCTTTCTTGTTTTTAGTTTATTTCTTCTTTAATTTCTGGCTGCCTACTTGCATTACAGCCATATCAGCTAGAGTTATTTTTACTGAAATAATCTATTATCCAATTAATGTGGCATGTCCCCCTAACCCTCAAAATAATAATCCAACTATGCCTGCCCATCTTATACAGTTCTTGTCTGTGTCTTCCTATAAAGCTATCAAAGGATTCCACACAGTATGATGAGATTTTCTTTGCTTTCTCTTGATATTGTGAAGATATCATGAGGTTATCTTTTCTTCTCGCCACACGAACATCCTCTTTCTTTTTTCCTCTCATGTATTTCTTTGATGACATTCCTTATAATCCACCTACTTCAAAATGCATTATTGGTAATGTATTATAGGTCGTGCATGCCAAAAACATACTTTCCTCTTGCCCTTTGGGTCATTATCAGTTTCAATTCTTCAGGGGCTCAAGCATTCCATTACTTATACCCATATATTAACAGAATGTTGATATTTTTAAAAAGAGCTGTCCCTAGCATTTAAATATATCACACCTTCTTATTACAGATTTTTTGACTGTTACTGATAGAGTGAATGCCAGAGAGATATTTGTGGTGAGATACATGGCATTTTTTTTCAAGTGGCTGGACTTCTACATCATTTTCTATTTACTTCTGTCAGTACACATACACACATTATTATTTCAGTAGGAAATGAAAAACAAAAATAGTGGCTGACCCAAAAAGCCTGAGGAAACACATGATTACAATTCAGGAGGCAAAAAAAAGGAAAACAGATGGACAGATACAATCTAGGCAAACAGAGCATCAAGAGGTCATTGCATCTGGAATGTTCTTAGGGCCAGGTGGATATTTGAATGTTCAGAAGGTAGATAGGAAGGAATTATAAAATTCCTGTCAGAATTATAAAATCACAGTCTGTCAAGAATGGGATAGATTTTATGTTTGACTTTGAGACAGTGTAATGTTGAGTTGAAGATTCCTGATGCAAAAAATATTTCCTGTTAATTACTTTGGGATAAAAAAATTGTCAGTACTTCAAAAGCTATATGGTTTAATTAATGTGGATGCCCTCTTTACCTACATGGAGAACAACCCTTCTCTGTCATGTTAGAGAACTTTCATGAATTACTGTGGCTAAAATACATCATCATTAGTTCTCTTGGAATTTATCTTAGTTGGCCCTTGGAAAACAAATGCACAGATGATCCTGAAGCCTATATTTGAAGCATTTCTGCTTTGGCAAATCTTACAAGAATTTACACTCTACTGGCATATCCATGTGTCAAAGGCTCTCTTCTGATGTGAGAGGCGTGGATATATTGTAGAAACATCAACTTCTCTGGCTCATTTGCCTCCACACAGATATTCTGGGAATTTCAGCAGACTTGAATCAGTATTTGAAGTCACATCTTCCTACCTCCATGTCAGGCATCAAGCATCCTAACTACTCCAAAGAAAGCTCAGAGGTCACTTTGTCCAGTTCTCTCATTTGTAGATGAGCCTGAATAAAGAGTAACTTGACCTATGTTGGAGATGTAGTGAGTGCCTTCTAGTGCAAGTGTCATCAACTCCTCTTAGAAGCACAAAGATTAACAAGGCTTTAAGAGGGAATAGAATTATTTGCAGACAAGAAAAGCAAATGAGGGGTGGCTAGGTGGCGCAATGAATAGAGCACCAGCCCTGGAGTCAGGAGGACCTGAGTTCAAATCCAGCCTGACACTTGACACAAAAAATAGCCATGTGACTCTGGGCAAGTCACTTAACCCCAATTGCCGTTCAAAAAGAAAAACAACAACAACAAATGAAATGTGTACCTAGAAAATAGGAACTCTTATCTTTTAAGCACTTGGGCTTAACTTAGTTCTTGTGAAGTGGTATATGATGGAAAGTGTGTTGAATTTGGAGATAGAAGATATTAAATTCTTTTCTCATCTCTGGCACATACCAACACCTTGACTTGGCCTAACAATTAACACCAAGAAAACACAGGTGATCCATAAGTCACCACCACACCATCCATACATGGTTGGTTGCAGCAAATGAAGAAGTTTTAAAGGCTATGGTTAAGTTCACTTTCCTTGGTAGTGTACTTTCCAGGGAAGGAAGTACACATTAATAATGAGATTGACACAGGCATTGCCAGAGCCAGTTCAGTGTTTGGGAGGCTCTGAAGAAAAGTATGGGAGAGAAGAAGTATTCAACTGACTACTAAACTGAAGTTGTACAGTGTTGTTGTGCTGACCTCATTGTTGTATGCCTATGAAACCTAGACAGTATATCAGCTTCATGCCAGGAAACTGAATCCCTTCCATTTCAATTGTCTTAGGAAGACTGTGAAGATCACTTTTCAAGATAAGGTACCAGATGCTGAGGTCCTTACTCAAGAGAGCACAACTCTGATGGGCTGGCCATGTTGCTCCAAAATGCTTGCCAAAAAAGTTATTTTATGGAGAACTCACACAGGGCAAATGTTCACATGGTGGTCAGAAGAAGCAATACCAGGATACTCTCAAGGTCTCTCTTAAGAACTTTGGAATTGATTTTGTGACATGGGAGACACTGGCACACAACCATTCAGCATGCTGTTCCCACATCAGAGAAAGTGTTGTGCTATGAGAAAAGCAGAAATCAAATAGCTCAAAGGAAATGCAGGATGTACAGATTTAGAGAATGTTCACAGGGACTATTTGTGCCCAAATAGAGCATTCTGAGCTCCTATTGGTCTGATCAACCACAGTCAGACACATTGAAACTTGAATCTAGCATAGTGATATCATTTTGGTCCTTTTCAAGAATGAAGGAAAACAACCAACGAGCCAAGTATTGTGCTTAGTGACAGAGATACAAAGATCATATTAAATAGCCCCCACCCTTAAGAAGATTAAAACATGTGCATATATGTATATGTGTGTAGGTACATGTATATTTATATTATGTTTTATATTTTTATTATTTATATTTTATATAATATATTACATATGATATATATCATATAACATATATTATAAATAAATATAATATTTATATTATATATATATATGCTAAATACAAAGTAGTTACAAGGTAACTTTAGTGTAGAAGGTACTAGTAACTGGGAGAACAGGGATAAGTGTCTTGCAGAAAGTAGAACTTGAAATGAATCTTAAAGAAACCAAGCATTCTAAGGTGCAGAAGGAAGTAAAGAGGGAGAACATTTAGGTGATGAAGAAAGAAATATCCAAACATGGAATCCTTATATGTATCTATTGGAAGACTAAGAGAAAAATTAATGACATCTGCTAGGTATACTATTGATGATAATTAATACTGCATGGAAGTTTTCTTTACAGAACCCTCCCATCATATTTAGGAAAAGAAGCATTAAATTCAGCAAAACTGAAAAAAAAAAACAACACTGAGATCAAATGACTCAGCTATTTCATATGTCTTATTTTTCTCCAGCCTGCCAAATATATTTTAACTTGTCAAAGAAATAACAAAATACCCCCTACTCCCATTTTTAACTTTTGCCTGATTCAATAAGAGAAAATCGTTCAGGCATAATTGATATTTGAATATCTGCCAGTTCCAACATCTCCAGGCACTCTTTTTAGAGAGATCCATAGAACAGACTTAGGGACTTAAAAAAAAAAATTCCCCCATACCATGTATTCTTATGCTCCAGTGGGAGGAGAAAAGATATATAGTCCAACCTTCCTCCTAAAGGATTTTCCCCCTCCTATTTCCTGGCATATAAAACCAGTTAGGAATTCCTCTGAGGTTTTCAGAAACCCAAACACAAGAATATTACCAGTACTATTTTGTATCACAGTTCTCAAAAACATCCTTCTCATCAATGATCAACCTGCTTTCAAAATTTCCCTGACCTCTTGTACACCTAACAATTTCCAAAGGGATAGGGATAGGGAGCACACCTGTGATTTCACAGTTATAGGGAACTCCCCTTGAAGAACTTTATCTATCAATACAAATAGCCACCTGGGCGTGGGGGGTGGGCAATAAGTGATTCAATGGATAGAGTACTAGGCTTAAAATCAGGAAGACTCATCCTTGAAGGTTCAAATCCAGCCTCAGACACTTATTAGCTGTGTGACCCTGGGAAAGTCACTTTACTGTTTGCCTCAGTTTCCTCATCTGTTAAATGAGCTGGAAAAGGAAATGGCAAATCATTCTAGCATCTTTGCCAAGAAAATCTCAAATAGGGTCATGAACTGTTGGACACAACTAAAATGTATGAATAATTGCAATTTTTAGTCTTACGCTGTCGACTAGAGCACCAAAAGGTTAATTGACTTGCCTAGGGTCACACAAGTAAAATGCATCAGTGCTCATACTTTACCAGCTGTTTTTCCATTGCACTATCTTGCATTTACCAATGCTATATCAGCATTTAATCTGAAAGTGTAACAGTAACATGAGAAATAAATGTAGCAATCATGAACTATGTTTTCAATGTTTATTAAGTATATTCATTACAGACATCCCAGGTCCCCAGGAAGTAGCCTACTTTGCATGACAGGATTATGTAACAGCAGCTATTTGTTACCTCAGACCAGTATTTAGTAAAATTTTCAAGCCAAATGGAATAGATTGGGTACAAAAGACTCAGTAGTCAACGATTATGGTAATATACTGTTTGATAAGTCCAAAGACCCCAGTTTTGGGGATAAGAACTCACTATTTGACAAAAATTGCTGGGAAAACTGGAATATAGTATGGCAGAAACTGGGCACAGATCATCATCTAACGCTGTACACCAAAGTCAAGTCTAAATGGGTGCACGATCTAGGTATAAAAGCTGATAGATACTGTAAGTAATCTGGGGAAGCAAGGAATAGTTTACCTGTCGGATGTATGGAGAAGGGAAGACCTTATGACCAAAGAAGAGTTGGAGAGCATTATAAAATGCAAAATGGATAATCTTGATTACATTAAATTGAAAAATTTCTGTACAAACAAAACCAATGTAACCAGGGCGGCTAGGTGGCGCAGTGAATAGAGCACCAGCCCTGGAGTCAGGAGTACCTGAGTTCAAATCCAGCCTCAGACTCTTAACACAAAAAAGTAGCTGTGTGACCTTGGGCAAGTCACTAAATCCCAACTGCCCTCCAAAAAACAAAACAAAAAAACCCCAAACAAACAAACAATGTAATCAAGATTAAGAGGGAAGTGGGAAACTGGGAAAGAATTTTTACAAACAGTGTCTTTGATAAATGCCTCATTTCTAAAATATACATGGAATTAAGTAAAATCTATAATACAACTTATTCCCCAATTGATAAATGCACAGGCAATTTTCAGAGGTAGAAATTGAAGATATCTATAAGAATATGAAAAAATGCTCTAAATCACTATTGATTTGAGAAATGCAAATCAAAACAACTCTGAGGTATCACATTTCACCAGTCAGATTGGCTAAGATGACAAATGATAAAGGAAAATGATAAATGCGGCAGAGGATGTGGAAAAACTGGAATACTAATGCATTGTTGGTGGAGCTGTGAACTGACACAACCATTCTGGAGAGCAATCTGGAACTATGCCCAAAGGGCTATCTGGGGTTGTATCCCAAAGAGATCATAGAAGTGGGAGGGAGACTCATATGTACAAAAATATTTATTGCAGCTCTCTTTGTGGTGGCAAAAAACTGGAAATTAAGGGGATACCCATCAATTGGGATATGGCTAAACAAGTTGTGGTATATGAATGTAATGGAATACTATTGTGCTATAAGAAATGAGGAGGAGATGGATTTCATATTTATCTGGAGAGGCATATACAAACTGATGCTAAGTGAGAAGAGCAGAACCAGGAAAAATTTGTACACAATCACAGATACATTGTATGTGTGACGACCAACTTTGATAAACTGGACTCTTCTCACCAACACACAGTTATAAGACAACTCTACAGGTCTCAGGATGGAAGGAGATAGCTATATTTAGAGAAAGATCTAGAAAGAACAGAGTTTAAATGGAGACTGAAGCAATCTACATGCTATCTTTCTTTTTCATGTTTGGTTTTCTTTCTTTTTTCCCATTGTTCACTCCATTTGTTACAACCCTTCTATCCAAGCTGACTAACGTCCAATGTGAAAGTATTTGCAGATCCTGTACTTGATTGCATGCTGCCATGGTTGGGGGGGAGAGGAAGGGGAGAAAATTTGAAACTCAAGGGATTTTGGAACTAAATCTTGCAAACTGAAAGTAAATAAACAAATCAATTTAAAAAATTTTTCAAGCCAATAGGTCATAGAATATAATCACAATGTTTTTTGCTTGTTGCTCATTAAGTAATTCTTACTATGCTAATATTTGAAAATTGCTATACAGTTATTACAATATACTAATAAAACAATTTAGAGCAAATGAAATTTCACAAGATCATATGATGCAGCTTTTGTTTTGTAGTGAGGATGAAAGTTAAAATATGGTTGAGACAAAATATAAATTTTTTAGCCAGGCATTAAAGATGCTCAATAACGTAGGTCCTACCTGATTCCAAAGCATTCAACTTCAGAAACTCTTCGTTCTCATCAAGATTGACTACTGACTATTCTCTACCTACTCTCCATAGTCTGCTTCTGATATGGTTCAGTGGACAGAGTGCCAAGCCTGGAGTCAGGAAGATTCATCTTCCTGAGTCTGAATCTGGTCTCAGACACTAATTGTATGGGCCTGGGCAAGTCACTTAACCTTGTTTGCCTCAGTTTCCTTATCTGTAAAATGAACTGGGAAAGGAAATGACAAACCATTCTAGTATATTTTCCAAGAATGAGGAATTGTGACATGACTAAAAGTGACTAAACATACAACACACTTAAAAAAAACCCAAAACAAACAAAACACAAAATACAAAACACAAACCATTAACTAGAATGTTTCCCCTCCCTCTCTTGGCTTGTCAGAATCAATGCCATCTTTCAGGGTTAAACTCAGTTGTCTCCTCCATTTCTTAAATTCTTCCGCTTGTCACTGATTTCTCCTGCCTCAATTTTTCTTGTAATACATACGTTCACATATGTGTGTGCATATACACACATGTTGTATTATTCCAATAGTATGTAAGTTCCTTCAGGGAACAGTTAGTTTCATTTTTTTGTCTTTGTATCTTAGGTATCTAGCACATCAGGTCCCTAATAGATGCTGAACAAATGTTGTTGGATGGCAACTAATCTCAAGGAAAACATAGTCATGGAAAACTTCTTCCATAAAACAACTGCTCCTAAGACTGAGATGAGACATTATGGCAGATCTAGCTGACAAACATTTTTCCATTTCAATACTCTTCTCAAGAGGTCCACATAAAACAGGAAGCAACAAACAAACAAACAAACAAAGCCAACTATGATAACGAAATAAGATATTCAACACTGGGGTGAAAGGTTTGCATAGCAGTCTTTGCAAACTTATACTGGGGGTCTTGTGCAGTGGGCTAATTTGTTAAGAATCCTGGGAGTTATATTTTTTCTTAAGTTCGGAAAGAGAAAAAGCTCTCACTAGATGGGGATCCAAGGGCCAAATTTTCATATTGTTCAGTAGAGAGGGATGTAAGGGAACAAAGTTACAGAGGGAGAGAGTATCTGTAGGCAGATCAGTGAATGGAAGAAATTTTTCATGAGACTAACTTGTCACTTTGCAATGACTCTAAGCTTTTCCTTTCCTTGGCTTTCAGCTTGGGTTATTAAAAGAACACAGCAGAAGGATGAAATTATGCCTTCTCAAGGAAATTGCTGGACAAGTTGTGAATTTTTTACTCGTGTTTACTAATTTCCTTCTGATTCACTGACATATGCAACAGGTAGCAAGTTTCATTACTAAGTGGTTCTTTGCAATTTAAAATGTGTCTCCTGGTTGCTTACATTTAAAAAAAAATAATGTTTTATTTTGTAAAGATAAGAATACCTGAGGTTGTTTTTTTGTTGTTATTATATAGAATGATAAAACGTGTATTAATGGGAGAAAGTGAGGGAGTGTGAATACTTAACACTATATAGTTACTAAACAACTAATTGGGAGACCACCTTCTTGGCCTAGAAATCAACAGCTTGCCTGGGGGTGTGGAATATTTTATGAATTTTATATAAAATCTATGTTTTTTTCTTTAGGTGTTCTTCATTTTTTTTTTTTTTTTGCTTTTTGGAGGGCAGTTGGGGTTAAGTGACTTGCCCAAGGTCACACGGCTAGTTTTTTGTGTTAAGTGTCTGAGGCCGGATTTGAACTCAGGTACTCCTGACTCGGTGTTCTTCATTTTGCAGAAAAAAAAATGCCATGTGAAACTGGGTCCTTTCCTCTAAACTAAAACATTCAAGATCTAATCTAATCGTGTCCGAGCAAAATAGCTGTTTTGCCTTAGGGGCCTTTGGGATCTTCTTCCTTTCCCAGAAGTGAGTGAGGCATAGGAGAAATAGATACCTCAAAAGAAGGTCAAAGCCTTAGCTTGACCTATTGGGTGAGGTCAATTCTGCTGACTTTGCAAGAGAGTTGAGGCCTGGGGTGGGGAGCAAGAGAAAATTGAGTCTCATCCAAACCTCCCTTGTAGTGACATCTGCTGGACAACCGTAGCATTAGAATAATATTATTTCAGGATCCTGTGCTCACATGCGTTTCCTATTTGTTTGTCCTCCCTTTGTTTCCCTTCCTATCTTTATCTATCTTCATCCATATTTTTCAACCACTCATCCCCAGAGCAGACTCTCTTCTCCTAGATTCACTTTAGATGAAATAATTTTCATATATTTTAAACTATATAATACGTTGTTAAATTTTAATTTCCCCACTTTTCCATATCTATGGTTTCCTTTGCTTCCAGAATGGAATATGTGTTAACAGGACAGCACAAGCAAAAAAGTCTTTGAAATATATTTCTTTATATAATGACAGAAGAGAGATTATACGTATTTTTAAAATAAATTCATCATTTCAGAAACACTTTCCTCACAATGTTGCTCTTCTCTGCTTAAGTTCTACAATGGAACTAAATACCTTATGGGATATGAAAAGAGCAAGACTGACAATGGTACAGAGCAGTCACTCCTTTGTGCCTGTCTTAAAAAAAAATTCAGAGCTTACCAACAATTTCAGAGCAAAAAAAGTGCACCAGCCTATGAAATATACTGGCTAAAAAGATTATGAATAAAAAAGATAGTTCTGTTGGTATACTCTATGCTAAAAATGACTACTCCCAATGGGAAAAACGATTTCTTGGATCTCACCCCAGAGAGCATTTTGATGGTTTAAGTGTAAGGAGATCAGAGACACACAGATTACATTTCCTTTTAAATATGCATGTGTTGAGAAACATATAGTACATTTCTTTCAATGCCTGTTCCTCCCTCTGCTATGAAGAGCTCCTTCTGACTTTAGTGGGAACTTTACTGCAAAGGGAAACATTTGTCTGGATAGTGAGGATCAAAGAAAAAAAAGGTGTGGCAAAATAAGACCTGGATTCTGGTTAATGTAAAATGTCTGTAGATAGAAATATTTGATGAATCTGAAATATGCTTAGGTTTGCTTGACCTATCAACAAAACTGAAAGACACAATCCAAACACTAGAATGGATAGCTAAATAAGCATCAGTGCAAAGAAGAAAAGCCAGAGTTCAGAGGTTAGGATTGGGTATCTTTCACAACAATTGCATCTTTCCTATTCATGACATAATGATGAATGCAAATGTAACCAAATATCAATAGTATGGAAATTTATCCTAAAGAGTCTGGGTTCACATAACAACATGTCTCCTTTTTTCTAACATAAAACTTGACAATATGATGGAAAGAGGTATGTTATCACTATTCACAGATGATTAGATATGTGGAGTAAGAGGTGAGGAGTTGAGTATTACACTGAGATTATGATCCTAGGAGACTGGAAGGATGATGGATGGCTTCAACAAAAATAGAAAAATTTGGAAGAGGTGGGGTGCTTGATTTTGTGTGT
Source organism: Pseudocheirus occidentalis (assembly GCA_028646575.1). Classification (NCBI taxonomy): domain Eukaryota; kingdom Metazoa; phylum Chordata; class Mammalia; order Diprotodontia; family Pseudocheiridae; genus Pseudocheirus; species Pseudocheirus occidentalis. Next base: position 16,930 of record JAQQSW010000012.1, on the reverse strand, counting down.
GTGTGTGGGGAATATAATGATTTCAGTTCTAGGAAATGATGAGTTTGAACTGGAAACAGGAAATCCAGTTTGAAATATCCATTAGGTTTTGCCAGATTGGACCAGAACTGACTGGACAGAAAATTTCGTGATCTATACAGGTAGAATGAGTTTCCACAAAGATCCCTATATTGAGTAAATCACAAGTCTGGACCTCTTCCCTACCTTACAAAAAAATTTCATGTTTTGTTCTTTTTTATAAACTACTACATGGCTAACACGATAATAGAACAGTTGTAGAAAGTAACCATAAACAACATATAGAAGCAAAACAAAATGTCTACTTTTAAAGCAATACCTTCAGAAATTTATTTGAAAAAATAAGCAAGTATATACCATTTTAGGAAGCTTCTTTTAGCAAAGTTCATGCAATCCATCTATAAATTTAACTTTAATGATACACTGCATAATATCATTTATTCAAAAAAATCAGTTGTCATATTTTTTCCTCATAGGCTATGGCTAACAGCCTGGCATTCTAACAGTACTGTCAGTTGCTAGTTCCCACTGCAGTTGAAATGCAGGGCTTTTTTGGCCAGTGAAAGTAGTCAGTATAATTTATTTCCATTGTTTCCATTATGCACTTAGCTTAGTCAATCTTGTTGAAGCAAAATAAAAATGAACCTTTAACAAACTGGAAGCTGATATTGTTTTTTCCCCTCTTCTGATATTCAGTTAGTATTCTCTAGGTTTCTTGAAAAAGACATCTAATATGAGGTAAGCAAATTTAAAGAAGGTACTATGATCCATTGCCTTTTACATTTACAATAGATCTGTTTAATTGCTAGTATCTGTGGCTACCCATAGGACATAGAAATTTTTTTCCCAAGATAAAATTAAATGCTTTAGGTTCCTTTAGAAAGTTTGTAAGAGTGGAGCTAATTAAAGGAAATCAGTTAACAAAATGCTTTAAGAAGTGACTTTGAAATACATCATTCCCTTATCAGAGAAATTTGTTGGGAGTCAAACATTTTCCTTCACCAGGGGCAAGGACTTAACAGTACATTACATAAGGAAGTTGAGGACAATCTTATTCTGGTAAATATAACGGAAATCTGTCAAAACCGGGAGATTTCTTGGAAGGACATTTATTATAAATGAGTATCAGAAGTGTTTTAATAATATTTTCATATTGCTAACATCTTAACATTTTTAAACAAAACTGGGAATCCTGCTTTTATGTCCTTTAAAAGAGGAAAGAATGAAGTGGAACTTTAGAGATAATTATATTTTTCTTCTCAGGTTGGTCCATAGAAAACAATGAAGTCACTTAGGGTGATTTTGAACAATGAATACATAAAAAAAAAAACCTAGATTGTTAACAGCTGCCATGGCATTTTTTTTCACAAGGAGACAAATTTGTCTTTATCCCTTACTTGGCAGTGACATCCATGTTTGGGTTTGTTTGCTCACTTGTTTTTAATTTTGTTTGGTTTATAGAAGTTGTAAAACTGTCCCTACTCTATTGGTCTTCTCAGCAATACACAATTACATCAAACCCATGCTGTAAAATAGTTTTTGAAAGAAATCACCAAGCTACAAGGAATCTATTGGCTGCTAAACCTACACTCACTATTTGTCAGTATCTCCCATTTTAAAAACACACACTATTTATCATGGGCAATTTACTTAACCTTTCTTTGAGCCTCAGGGGATTCTTTAAGACTTAGCTACTAATTTACAGCAGGGCTACATATGGAGGGAGTTTCTATGAACATATATTGACACACAACCATATTTATTTGATGTAATTCTCGTGCACCTACCATATACTTTTGAAGGATGTTATATTTACAGTTAAAAATGGGAGGAAAAGAAGGGAGAGAAATTATGTGATAATATTTCTCCAGTATCAGTGAGTTTGAGTAGTCATGGAAGACATGTCAGAAAATCCTCAGACAATTACTAGCTACATGCCTGGAAAAGTCACTTAACCACATTTACCTCAGTTTCCTAATCCTTAAAATGAGCAGTAGAAGGAAATGGCAAACCACTCCAGTTTCTTTGAAAGAAAAACCCAAATGGGGTCACAAAGAGATGGACATGACTGATGGGACTGAACAACAACAAAAGTCATGGCAGTCAATTTTGTTTTTCTTGGGCTACACTAGCAAGATGAAAGTATAGTATAGTAGGAAGCAAGCACCTGTGGGTCTCATTTTCCTTATCTGTAAAGTGAAAGTGTCAGAGTGTATGAGCTTTAACTCTAGATTACATTCGACTCTAGATCCTACAAATCTGATAGCCATCTGTTAGCTAGAGCAAACCTTCTATGGCCTTAGCAAAAGCAGTGTGCAAATTGTGAAGAGCAATTTAAGCATTAAACACAAACATTTAATATGCAAAGGAGAAGAGGAAAGAGACTTGTATAAGAAATTGAAAGACTGTTAGTAGACACACACACATATACCCATAACACACACACACACACACACACACACACACACTCTCTCTCTCTCTCCTCTTCTCCCCATCCTGACTCTTTAGTGAACCAATTCAACTGCACACTGTGTACGCGCCTCTCTTGAATCCCTAGCCTCCTTCTATTGCCAATTAAGCCCAGACAAGCTTCAGCCTAGGATTACTGCCACCATTCATCACTTATGAACTTACACATGTGTTGCTGAACAAATGTGGAGAAAATTAGGCAACCATTCTAGTGAGTCCAGTGCAAATTTATGTTATACAACCTTAACTGAGCATTCACTGCTGCTAGGCAATCCTACTATAACTCACTATCCCACTTTCCTTAGTCACTCTTCCAGATCTTTTTGTCCCTCCTCAAACCTCCTCTGGCCTCCTTCTCCTCACTCTCAGCTAACGACTTTGCCTCATATTTTACAGAAAAAAATTGAGGCTATTCACCATGGACTTTCTCTTCTCCCCTCTTCCTCATTTCCTAACACTCAGGTGGTTTCTGCCACTTTTTCCTCCTTCACTCCTCTTTCACATTATAGAGTGGCCTTTCTCCTTACCAAGGCTAACCCCTCTACTTGTTAAAGTAATCTCATTCCATCCTGCCTCTTCCAAAAGAGTGTCTCATCTATCATACCCACTCTTTCACTTACTTTAATTTAATTTAATTTTTTGCTTTTTGGAGGGCAATTGGGGTTAAATGACTTGCCCAAAGTCAAGCAGCTAGTTTTTTATGTCAAGTGTCTGAGGCCGGATTTGAACTCACGTCCTCCAGACAGCAGGGCCGGTGCTTTGTTCACTGCATCACCTAGCTGCCCCAGATTTTATTTTTATTTTTATTTTATTTTATCTTTCACTTATTTTCAATCTCTTTCTTCAATGGCTACTTTCCTATGGCCTTCAGACATGTCCATGTCTCTCCTTCCTGAAGAAACTCATTTGATCCTTCTATTCCTGCTAACTATCATCCTACATCTTTTCTGCTCCTTGAAAAGACTGTCTATAATAGGTGCCTCCATTTTCTTTCTTCTCATTCTCTTTTTAACCTCTTACAGTCTGGCTTCTAAACTTGCCATTTCACCAAAACTGCTCTCTCCAAGGTTCTAATGATCTCTTAGTAGCCAAATCCAAAGGCCCTTTTTCAAACGTTATCCTCCTTAATTCTCTTAAACCTTTGACATTGTTGATCACTCTCTCTTCCTTGATAGTCTCTTCTCTTAGGTTTTTGGGACGCCACTCTCTCCTGGTTTTCCTTCTACCTATCTGACCACTCCTCTTCAGTCTCATTTGCTGGATCTGCCTCCAGATCACATCCTTTAACTGAAGGTCTCCCACCCCCACAGAGTTCTGTCCTGGGCCCTCTATACTACTTCACTTGGTGATCTCGTTAGCTCTCATGAATGTAATTGCCATCTTTATGCTGATTCTCAACTTTCCATTTCCTGCTCCAGTTTGTCTGCTGACCTTCAATCTTGCATCTCCAGCTGACTTCCAGACATCTCAGAGCGTACAGTAGATGTCTTAAACTCAATACATCTAAAACAGAAATCATTACGTTTCTCCATAAGCCCTCCTCCTCTCCCACCTTCTCTATCACTATAGAGGACCATATCAATCTCCCAGCTCCCATGCTCACAATCTAGAAGCTGTCCTGAATTTCTCACTATCTTTCACCTCCTACTCCCTCCTATATCCAAGCTGCTAGAAAGTTCTGCTAATTTCATCTTTGTAACATCTCTTGAATACACCCCCTTCTCTCCTCTGACACCACCACAATTCTAGTATAGGCCCTCATCACCTTACACCTTGACTGTTGCAATGGCCTACTGGTAGGTCAGCCTGTCTCAAGTCTCCCTGCTCCATTATTCATTCAGTCATTAAAGTGATTTTCCTAAAATGAAGATTCAATAATGTCACACACCTCCACCATCCCTCCCAGCCCCCCAACCTCCACAGACTATAATAAACTCTTGTTGATGTTCATCATTTCAGTCATGTCCAAATCTTTGTGACCCTATTTGGGGCTTTCTTGGCAAAGGTATTAAAAGTGCTTTGCCGTTTCCTTCTCCAGCTCATTTTTACAGATAAGGACTAAGGCAGACAGAGTTAAGTAATTTGTCCAGGGTCTCACAGCTAATAAGTGTCAGGTCATATTTTACCTCAGGAAGATGCATCTTCCTGACTTCAGGCTGGGCAATTTATCCATTGTACCACCTAATTGCCCCAATAAATTCTAATAGCTTCCTATTACCTCTGCACACAAATGTAAAATGCATTTTGTCATTCAAAAACCATAACATAGCCCCCTCCTACCTTTCCAGTTTTCTTATACCTTACTCCCCAAGATATACTCTTCCATTCAATGACACTGGCCTCCAACAAGACACTCCATCACTCTCAGCTGTGGTCATCTTCTCTGAGAGTTCCCCATGCTTGGAATCCTCTCCCTTCTCCACTCTTACCACTGAGCTCTCTGGCTTCCTTTAAGTCAATTAAATTCCACCTGCTACAAAAGGTCTTCTCTAACTCCTCTTAAGTCTAGTATCTAGTCCTTCCCTTCCTCCTCCTCTCCCACTCCACAACAGGGACTTATTTTACTGAAATGACCAGAGTCACCTTTCCCTCATTGCTAGCCCTTGACTTGACCCAGTCATACCGCACATTTTTCTCTATCCCCCTGCTTTCCTCCCTTCATGTACCCTCTCATGCTATAATGTAGTCCCACAAAAGATCATTGATTTTCTGTATGCAGGGTGTTGGCAAGTTCTGTCCAGAAGCCCTAGTCCTGCTTCTTCACTGTTCCTTGTTGACTATTTATTCACTGGTCTACCTTCACCCTTGTCACGTAGTGAACATTCAGAAAAAAGTCCCTTACTCGTCTCTCTTCTATCATTCTACTGTTGTTGCTGTCTTTGGCTACTGCATTTATTCAATCCTTCTCCATTTCTGTTGCTTAGTGGTGTTCAAGAAGCAAATAATCTCTTTAGTTATGGCTTTCTTTCTAAGATGGATTCAAATACCTCCTGATTACTAAAAACATGTCTCTTTTCATTTATTATTAAACTCACATTTGAAGGTTACATCACCCTCAGCTGTATCCTGATCTCTATTGTTCTTCTTAACACATTATTTTTTCCCACCTATATTTTTGGTGGGTATAGAATAGTCTTGTGTTATTTTCTTTTGTATTTTGTTTCTCCCCCTCATTTCATGTTGCTTTGGATTCTGAATTGAAAATTTAACCACTATGTGTTCTGCAATTTGCAGCCCTCCTTTTTTTTGAGGAGAACTATGAATTTTTTCAATTGGTATTTCATTTTCAGTGCCCATATAGGCATTTCACTTCTATTATAGCTTGCCTTATGATATACTTTTTTTTCTCTTGCTGTGTTCTTCTGGGAAACCTGTATCTTTAGCTTGTTTCTATATATTTTATCTTTGAGATCAGAATGTTTTGTTTGCATGGTGAATTTATTTTCTTTTAATATTATTGGTTTTTTGCTCCTCTTGTTCTAGACTGTCTTTCACATCTGTATATATTAGTTTTCCCAACCTATTGTTCTCTCTTTTGTTTCTTTGGTGAGACTTGCCATTCCAGATTGCAGTTTTTCTAGTCTTCTTAATATTTTTGCTGTGTAGACCATAAGCAAAAGAAAATATATAGACTGCTATCTTGTTGCTCATGTGTTCTGGAAGCAAAAACACAATATTCAGATACAGGTGAATTGGTTTTCTCTCATCTTCTTTTCCCCACACCTGTCTATTAACAAGTAACATACTCTATTTCTCTACATAAATGTTTCCAGTAACCTGAACATAGTCTCAGAAGACATGAAAGTTTAGACAGAGATAAAACATGCATTTAAAGTAATTAGATGTAGGATTTCCACTCTAATTTAATTGTGTTTGATCAAATGGTTTTGGGGACAAAAGCGTGAGAAACTAGGAGAATTGGGAAATCTTCACATAGAAGTTAGCATTTCTCCTGAGCTTACAAGGAAACTAGGCATTTTATAGCCTCATAGATGACTCTGAGGAAGAAATACATTCCAGACATGGCAGAGCAGGAATGGAGATGGCGAATTCAGCAAAAAGGTATAAGGATAGGGACTGGAAGGTGGTTATGAAGAAGTTCAGTATTTCTGGTATGTATAGTTCATAGAGGGCAGTAATGAGTACATAGGTTAGAATGAGAGATTGGGGCCAAATTATGAAGTGCCCTAAATGTCAAATGGAAAAGATTGTATTTGATCTTATTGGTAATAGGAGCCACCAGAATTTATTGTGCATCTGTATGATATATTTGGAACTGTGTTTCAGGAAGATGACTTTGGTAGTTTCAGGGAGCACAGAATGCCCTGGGGGAGAGTCTTGAAACTCTTAGGTTATTTTAGTAGTCTAGTCAAAAGGTGATATCTACCTGAATCAGAGTGGCAGTTATTTTGGTAGAGAGAGAAGATATGGGATGATAGACATGAAAACAGGAGGATTTGTCAACTTACTAGATATGTGGAGTGAAGAAGTGTGAGAATTTGAGGATGATACTGAGGTTGCAAGTATGTATAACTGGAAAGAAGAAAAGGATGCTCTCAACAGTAATAGGGAAATTAGAAAGGGGTGTGGTTTGGGGGGTGATAATGTATTCCACTTTGGATATTCTGAATATAAGAAATCTATGAGATATACAATTTGAAATATCCAACGGTATTTGGTGTTTTGGGATAGATGTATAGATCTGGGAGTGATCTGCAGGAATGATAATTAAAACCATGAAAAGTGATGAGGTCACCAAAAGAAAGAATGTAGAGAAAGAAGAGGCATAGGACAGAGTTTGGGGGAATACCTACAATTAGAGGATGTGGTATGTATGATGATTCAGTATCAAAAGATACTGGTTCAGAATGGCCAGTCAGATAGGAAGAAAAGGAAAAGAGAAAAGTGTCATAGAGACCAAGAGAAGAGAGAATGGTCATTGGTGTCAAAGGTTGCATGGAACTCAACAATATCAAGGACTAAGTTGTAAAGTTGATATTCTTCTTATTTTTGTGGCATTCTGGGGAACAATTATTTGAGTATTGTTAGTTGCAAAAAGCAATAAGGAGTTAGGGTAGGGAGAAAGAGTAGAGATGAGAGAGAAAGAAAAAGAGAAAAAGAGAGACAGACAGACAGAGGCAGAGAGATGGTGAAATCAGGAAGCAATTTCCTCAAAGAGCAGTTGCTGCAGGATCAACTGAGTCATCCTCACAATATTGTCTGTCCTAGATACAGTGGACAGGAAGTGAAAGTTCAGTGTTGCTTACTCTCAATTGCCATCCATATAAACAAGACACAGGAAGATCAAATCATGTTGCTTAAGCTTCATTGCCTGTGAATTTTTTTTAAATGTCAGCTATTTAGTGGTTACAAATATTATACTTACATACCCCCCAGTCAAAATTCCCTAGTTTTCATTCTGAGATGCTTCTTTACAAAGTCATCTTCTGTTCTCAGAATTTCACTGGTTTTGAATTCACCATCTCCAGGTCCCCTTGTTTTTCCTCACCCTAGAATTGGGGAAGGGGAAAGTATCATCATCCCAGACCTCCTCATAAAGGTAAAATTGGTGCCAGGGAGTAATCCCCTTGGGTCACTAATGGATTATTCACACATCTGAGAATGCCGTTAAGAAGCTTCTGAAGTGGAATGCGATTCCAGCTGTAGCAATTACACCATGCTCATATTTCCTAGCCTAGACTCAGGGGAGTTCAACAACTGCCTATTAGCAAGCTGATGAAGGAAGGGAGAGCTATAAATCTTACAAGTAATGATAAAGTTGATGCTCCTGAATGGAGAGAAGAGTGAGCTGCAATTAAAAAACAGAGCCCTGAACTTTGCCCTCTTGAAAGAGCAACACCCACAGTAAGTTAATGAAGAAAGAAGGAGGATAAACTACAGTGTAAACATTTATTATATCTCCTTTTAGTTATCATCTTTGTTGCAGTGAGAGGAAAACACACTTCCACATGCCAAATTAGAGTCTTTAAGATGCGTCTAATCTTCTAACAAATAATGTAGCGGTAGAATTTGAACTTTTTCAAACATGGGTTTTGCATATAATTCAACCTATGCAGAAAAGGAATTCACAGTTCCTGATACCGAGGTGATGATTCTCAGGCAGTCTCTTAAGAGAGATGCTTTTAGGAGATGCTCTTCAGAGTAAACTAACCATTTTATTTGAATAAAAAAAGAAAATACAGCATTGAAAGACAGTCAACAAACCTCATCAAGAAAGAAGAATCAAATTGGGTTTCTAAGAAGACATAAGAAGAAAAGCAGCAAAGGAAAAAAAATTAAGAAATGGAATGAAATAGGTAACAATATCTTTTTGAACCATGTGAGATTTCTTCCGTACAATTCCCCCCCCCCATTATGAATGAATGGATGAAAAAGCATTTGTTGAGTATTTACTATGTGCCCCCCCCATTTTATAGAGAAAGTAAAGAATAGGAAAGTTAAATCACTTGCCTGAGGTCCTATAAATAGTGTCAGATTTCAAACTCAAATGCTCTAAATCTAATTCTCTTTCCTCTCTACCACAGTGTGTCTTTACCTCTAAACTTTATCATCTATCTATCTATCTATCTATCTATCTATCTATCTATCTATCTATCTATCTATCTGTCTGTCTGTCTGTCTGTCTGTCTATTTACTTATTTAGCTTTTTAGAGGGGGGAAGGAAGGGCAGTTGGGGTTAAGTGACTTGCCCAAGGTCACACAGCTAATAAGTGTTAATGTCTGAGGACAGATTTGAACTCAGGTCCTCCTGACTCCAGAGCAGGTCCTCCTGACTCCAGAGCCGGTGCTCTATTTACTGTGCCACGTTGCCACCCTAGCTCTAAACTTTATGAAGCTTGAAAAATGCTTATGAAAGAATTAGAGTTTCCTTGGCAAAGATACTGGAGTATTTGCCATTTCCTTCTCCAGCTCATTTTACAGATAAGGAAGCTAAGGCAAGCAGGGTTAAGCTACTTGTCAAGGGTCACTCAGCTAGTAAGAGTCTGAGGCCAGATTTGAACTCAGGAAGATGAATCTTCCTGACTGTAGGCCTGGCATTCTATCCATTGCACCACCTACCTGCTGAGGGAAATCAGTAGGCAGAGATAAAGGGAGAGAAATTTGATTGTTTCTGTTTTGGGCTAAGTTGAAAACATGTATAGAAAAGAGACCATCTCTGTCCTCAGGAAGATCCCGTTTTTTTAAATGACTCAAAGGATAGCCATTCACAGAACTGCCTCCTCTTTGGAGATTCAACCTGTGAATACAAGTTCAGTTGATTAATTCGATGCCGCCAAGGCTACTAGAAAGAGCATGTCAATTAATCCACATATGAGTCCACTCACCATCCCTATAACTTCCTGTATCAAAACATCCATCCCATCCAGGTAGCTTCCCCCAAATGTAATATTTCCCCATAAGAATGTAAGCTCCTTTAGTGAATGAATAAATGAAAGACATTATTATTAAGTGCTTACTATGTGCCAAGCACTATGCTAGAACTGGAGGTACACCCAAGGAAAAAGAGAGAGTTCCCCCTCTCAAGAAGGGAGACAACACATAAAAGAAAGTTCAAGTGCAGAATAAAAAGAAAGGTAGGTCATAAGAGAGAAGCTTCTGAATGCGATTCCAGCTGTGTCACACCTATCTTTATCCAGTACTTCCAGGAATGGTATTCCCATAGGTCAATCAGGTAACATTTATAGTGTTAACAATGTGCCAGGTACTCTGTCAAGCACTGAGGAAACAAAAAGAGGCAAAAGAGTGTCTTTGTCCACAAGGAGCTTACAATCTAATGGGAGATAACAAGCAAACAAGTATGTGCAAATAAGACATATACAGGATAACTAGGGAGTAATTGACAGATGAAAGACAATGGAATTTAGAAAAGTTGGAGGAAGGCTTCCTATAGAAGTTGGAATTTTAGTTAGGACTTAAAGGAAGCCGGAGGATAGCTAGGTGGTACAGTGGATAGAGCACTGGGCCTGGAATCAGGAAGACTCATCTTTGTGAGTTCAAATCTGGCCTCAGACACTTACTAGCTGTGTAGACCTGGGCAAGTCACTTAACCCTGTTTGCCTCAGTTGTCTCATCAATCAAATGAGCCAGTGAAGGAAATGGCAAACCACTCCAGTATCTTTGCCAAGAAAACGCCAAATGGAGCTTTGTAGAGTCAGACATGACTGAAAAGACTGTACGATAACAGCAACAAAAGGAAGCCAGGAAGGTTAGTCGTCAGAGGGGAGGAGGGAGAGTGTTCCAGGCACAAGGAACAGCCAGAGGAAATGTTGAGAGATGGAGTGTCTTGTGTGTGGGAAAGCCAGGAAGGCAGAGTCACAGGATCAAAGAGTATGTGTCAGGGAGTAAGGTGTAAGAAGACTGCAAAGATGGGAGGGGGCTAAATTACGAATAGATTTTAAACAAACAAACAAAAAAGGCATTTTGTATTTGTTCCTGGAGGCAATAGGAAGCCCATGGAGTTTACTGAAGCGAGGAAGGGGTGTTGTTGACATGATCTCTACACTTTAGAAAATTCACTTTAGTGGTTGAATGGAAGATGGATTAGAACAGGGAAAAGCTTGAAGTACACAGACCTACTTGCAGGCTATTAGGATAAATAAGGCATGCGAGTGTGTTAGTGTGAGTGTGTGTGTGTGTACGTGCACATGTGCTGTACGGGCAGTTTGGCATAGTGGATGGAAAATTGGCTTCAAAATCAGAAAGACAGGTTCAGGTTCTGACTGTGGGATCCTAGGCAAATTACTTCATCTTTACATGTTCTAGAGAACTCTCAAAGACAGTTGAAGATAAATGTAGTTGCTCTACAATGAGAGAAAGGACTTTTTCACTTGGGAGTTCCCTCTTCCCTAACATTATAATGTTTCAATATGCATATTTAATTTATTATATGATGTTAATATGACATTTTGTGATATCAGCATATCACGATTACATTATTATATACAACACAATTCTATATAATCAATTTTGGAGTCATATATTTACACATGTGCTTGTGTGTGTGTGCATGTGTGTGTGTGTGTGTGTATGCATGTGCATGCACGTAATGAAGGCTCAGTTATAAAGTTGCCTCTGCATAGACACAAATGAATCAAACCAGGACCAAATATTTGTCTCTTATCTCTATTATTTGTCTACTGTATCAGGACAGCTGTAAAAACAGGTGGTGCCACACTAACCCAATGCATTTTTTTGTTTTGGTTTATCTGATTCTGTTGCACTCATATAGATACAGCTAGAGTAGCAAAGATTTAAAGCCTGTTCCTTTCCTTTGCATATGAATATTAATATTCTCCACTCTGATGAATATGCGTGCTAAAACATTCTATGCTCTTTAGGACACAGAGATAAAAGAAATTAAGAACACACATTCATTTCAATATAATCTTTAACAACTTTGGCCTTCCTTTTATTTATTATAACCATTTCCAGAAAAAAATAAATAGTGCAACCCCAAGCCATTAAAGATTAGAATAAGTCTTGTTTTAAAATATTAAATCTGATTACAATTAGGTTGTGACATTGTAGTAAGCATTTATTTTTTCTTGGACTAACCTGTATATACAGATGTGGGAAGCAGAATTTCAATTTGGTCACATGTTAAACTTAAAAAACAAAACAAATGATTTTTCCATCTCCATTTCATTAGATAAGCTTTTGCTCAGTAGTATACTAGTAAATATTTAACAACTAGCTTTCCTGGGAAAAATGTGCCGAGGACACACTTTAAAGTTTAATTCACATTATTAACATTTTCTCCACTAATTTTCTAAGTCCAGACAGTAGAGAGACAAATAGTAAATTAAGCCCTTATTTGTAGTTTGCTGATTTCTGTAGTATAAATGCTCACACTGAAATTCAACAATCAACTCTCTCCAGCTAATAGTTGCTTTGGTACTAAAAGAAGTTTTCTAAAAATAAATCATTGTGGTAATTGATTATAATCGATTCAGACAGAAGTTTTTTTCCCCAGTAAAACAGTATTTGAAACCATTCATCTAGAGCCAACCAGCATTGACTATTTTTTCAATGAAAAACTGGGGAAAAAACCCAGCACTATTGAAAAATGAACATTCAATATCGAGAGAGAGAGAGAGAAAGAGAGAGAGAGAGAAAGAAAGAGAGAGAGAGAGAAACAGAGAAAGAGAGAGAGAGAGACACAGAGAGACAGAGAGACAGAGAGAGTAGTATGTTTTAGTAAAAGGCATCAAAGTCAGGAGGTCTGCCTAGCCGCCTCCTTAACTAGATCTGTGTCCTTGGGTGAGAAACTTCACTTCTTTATCTCAGTATTTTAAAAAATGAGGTGGGGGTTGTTTGGTCCAGATGGTCTCTAAGATCTATTTCTAACATTTATAAGTATGTATATATTTGGGTTTCTGATTACATTAGTTAGCTCCTGAATCATTATGACTTCATGGCTGATTTGATTAACTGTGTATGAATTAATAACGAGAATGCCATCCCCAAACCAAAAGTCAATTCAGTGACTTTCTATTTACATGAGCTTAGAATTCATTATTAAATAGAATGATGTCTTTATAATCCAAATATACTTCTTAGACTCCTTATTTTCTATAAAGTTCTTATAATTCACAACACTTTGAATTATTAGTTTAGTGAAATTCAATGAAAGACTAAAGTCTCTCTTTTCAAAGTTTAAAAATTTCTGTGTAAGGCAATTTGAAACAGAAAAAGTATAACCTTGCAGAAAAAGTTTTCCTTTTTCCTTTTTTTTTTTTTAATAGAATGAGAATAACAGAAAATCTTCAGAGAGCTAGTGGACAGGAGTTGTGGTTCATACAATGATCCCAAAATAGACACCTTAGTGTAGACTTTCTTGACCCTTGGTTGAAAGTGTTTTTTCCCTACTCAAATAGAGCACCTTGATCTCTCTCTTGCCTGCCTCACTCTGTACTTACTTAGCTATTTATAGTGCAAGTTGTATTCTCTCCACATTAGAACATACTTTTCTTAGGGTAGGCAGTATTTGGTTTTTTTGTCTTTGAATGTCTAGTACCTAATACAGTGCATTTCCCATAATAGATATTTAATAAATACTTTTTATTTTTATTTTTTTATTTTTTGGAGGGGTTCAAGGGTTTTATTTCTCGTCATTCTGTGGTGGTGTACAAAAATGCCAGCGGACAAAGGAAATAAAAGGTTAGGGAACATAATTTACGCCTGGCGGTATTTCACAGCACAGCGTTTTCTCCATGATGGCTTCTAGAAACGTTCTCTTGGAAGGGCTCTGGGAGCACAGTGGGGGAGCCCTGCAGCCTCAGGCCTCCCTACTGACACTTGATAAACCCTTTGAGATCTTCCAGAAAGTTGATGTACTCCTGGTGCTCTAAAGCCATGCTGCGCTCAATCAGTTCGTCTGCAAATGTGTTGTCCACTCCACGGTCAGCCAGGAAGTCCATCAAGTGATCATACAGGGCCCAGTCCAGAGAATCCGTGTTGAGTGTACAGCAGCGTATGGGCCCCTGCCCGCTGGCGACTCCTACTCCCAGGAGGCCTCCGAAGGCGCGGGTGGTGGTGGCCACGGCTGGGTGAAGCATCGGGAGGGCGGTGGGGCGCAGGGCTCCGGCTGCAGTGCGCAACAGCAGGGGCAGCAGCAGCGGGGCCATGACTAACACACGCGGAGGGGGGCGAGAAAGACAATGGAGACCCAATAAATACTTTTTAAATTGAATGTTATATACAATTTTAATGCCTTGTTTTTGTGTGGCATTCCTACTTAGGACACACAATATTTGGTTCTCCCTTTACATTTTGTTATTGTTTTGTGGTTCTTTTGGTATATTATATTTTGTTCTTTGTTCACTGGAGTTGTGTGCACTTATTTATTACAAAAACTTATTAAGCACTTACTATGTGTATGTTACCATGTGTGGAACTGGAGATAAAAAAGACAAAAATAACACAGCCCTCGACGTCAACAGGCTTACACTCTACTAAAGGATGATGTGACATGTTTACAAATATGTACAGTATAAGAAAAAATCAAAAGTGCTTAGGGAATACCTATAGAGAAAAAGGGTAACTTTAATTGTGTGTTGGGGGTGGGTGGTGGAGATCAGGTCTATCAGTTTAGAGAAAGGGATACCAGTACCAAGCACTGAGCTGTAAAGGATAAGAAGGATTTAAATAGGTAGGTAAAATGAAAAAAAAAATCTGCATATACTCCCAATATAGAGGAATGGGGACCATATGAAAATATAGAGGTAGAAGGCGACAGTATGAAACCAAGGAATGGCTAGCAGTCTGAAATGTAGAAAATAAAATTAATTTTAATCACCAAAAATTATTCAAACAATTGAGATGATATAGTCAACTGAGAACATATATACATATATATAATATGCATATATGTATAAATGTATAGATAGAGAAATTTTTGCTTCTGAATTACATGGAAAGTCAAGGCCTACCTAATAAGAGAGGGAATAAAACTTTTACAATGCATTCATTCACAAGAATGATAATTAAATCAGTGAATAAACTTCAGTGGCTCTCTATTACCTTCAGGATAAAAAAAAAATCCTGTTTGCTTTCAAAGCCCTTTATAACCTATCCCCTTCCTATTTTCCAGTTTTCTTATGCCTTATTACCTTCACTACTCACCTCCAAGTATTCTGCAACTCAGTGACACTGGTCTATGTACCATTCCTCAAACACAATATTCCATTATCTAACTCCAAACATTTTCCTTTGATTATCCTTCATGCCCGGGACACTATTCTCCCTCATATCCACCTCCTAGCTTCCCTGTTTTCCTTCAGGTTTCAGTTGAAGTCATACCTTCTATAAGAATCTTTCCCAGTTCTCCTTAAACTTTGTACCTCCCCTCTGGGACTACCCTTGATTTATTCTGTATGTATCTTGTTTGTACATGCTGTCAACTCATTGGACTGTGAACTCCTTAAGAACAGGGTTTTTTTTTTCCTGTTGTTGTTTTTTCTTTCTTCATATCCTCAATGTTTACCAAAGCAAACAGTAGATGCTTAATAAATGCTGGTTGCCTGATTGACTGAATCCTGGAAATCAGCTCTACTATTAGCTAACTGCTTAACCTTGATCAAGTTGTTCTCTTCCTCTTTTCAATTTTATTTCCACAATCTATAAAATTAGAAGTTCAAATGATGGATAATCTATAATATAAACATGGAAGTTCAAACATCTCAAAGGGCCTTTCCAGCTCCAAAGTTTTGTGATTCTCTGACATTAGTTTTTATGAAGATATTGACCCAAATGCTTTTTAAACAAATGGTTGGAGGAATAGTTTCCATGTAAAAATAATTATAGTTCATCTCTAGAGAAATATTAGTTCACGTGACTGTTCTATTAAGATGTCTTTCTACACATTTGACAGGTTTGTCTGTGTAGATTTACTCATGAGATAATATGGAGGGAAAAAAAGATGAACCATCTTATTTTCATCTTCTTTGTTCTCATCTATTAACTCCTTCCTCATTGGAATCAGAGGATAATGGGCTTAGAACCTGTTTCTGGCACTGTGTGATCTTGGGCAAGTAACTTCAATTCTTGGGAGATTCAATATCTTCAGCTATAAAATTAATCAATCAATAAGCCAAGTAGTATTAAGGCAAAGTGGATAGAATTCCCTGGCTATAGTCATGAACACTCATCTTCCTGAGTTCAAATTTGGGTTCAGACACTTACTAGTTATGTGACTTTGGATAAATCACTTAAACCTGTTTGCCCCAGTTTCCTCATCTGTAAAATGGACTGGAGAAGGAAATGCAAACCACTCTAGCATTTTTGTCAAGAAAATCCCAACTGGGGGGGTGGAGCCAAGATGGCCGCATAGAAGCAGAAAAGCACCACAGCTCCCACACAAACACACTAAAAAAACTCATAAAATGGGACGCTAAACAGATTTTCAAGCTCCAAAACTCTCCAAAAGACAGAAAGCACATCTGTTGCTACAGGCAGCGCAGCAGGCGGGGCTCTTCTTAGCAGTCTCAGACGGCCAAGACCCGGGCCATGTCAAGCCCTGGGGCATCGGGCGGGAAACCATGTCTATAGGAGAGCAGATGGGCTGCACTGGAGGCACAATTACCACATCTATCAGGCCAGAAGAAAAAAAGGCTAAGAGAAAGGTCAGTGGATTTTGCTACCTACGGAGGAGAAGAGTGGGTCCGGCCAAACTGCTCCCAGGGCAAGGAAGCAGCGGGAGGAGGCTGTAGCAGCAGGAACGTCTGAGAGCTGCAGCGGCCCCCACTGGGCTGCTTCAGAGCCCTCGGCCAGCAGATAGCAGGGGGGCTGACGCAATCCATTGGGGCCAAGGGCTCTTGCGTTGAGTGGCCTAGATCCAGATTGTGGTCTTGAGTGGTGGTCCTGGGGTGCGCTTTCAGTGAGCCAAGGCTGGGAGGTGGGGCTGCAGCACCACACTAAGAGC